>RCHQ01000109.1:0-171672 GCA_003676415.1 Plasmopara muralis | reverse complement strand
GAGCTCTGGAACGGGAATCCTGTCTCGAGCCGTGCGTGGGGGCTCTTATCGCTTCGTGCAACGTCTATTGACCTTTGCTGCCAATTCGATAGTGCTCCGTCGAGTGCACATCAATGTAGCTGGTGCTGTGACGGTCCGCTTGGAGCTCGTCCTGGCCTCGATCTTTTTCCTACGCGATGGCTTCCGCCTGGCATTTCTACGTGTGCCGTCGCTCGAGTCGAAACATGGCCATCAGGAAACACTGCACATCCAACAATTGGTGAATACTGCGTGGCTATCGACAACCATCAGTTGGATCGTAGCGGGCTTGATTCTCACACAGTCAGTGTTCGTAAGGGAGACCGGTCTTCCAAAAGATGACTTGGGGAAGCAATATTCGACCGTGCTGGCCATGTACTGCGGTGCAGCAATGATCGAAGCAGTGGCTGAGCCAATGTATTGTCTGGCGCACGCCAGTGTGCTCGTGAGCTGGCAAGTCACAGCGCAAAGTGCCGCTTTTTTAGTCCGAGCAGTGGTCCAATACGTCGGCGTGATGGTACTGGAGTTAAATTTGATAGCGTACGGCATTGCTGAGCTATCGTACGCATTGACGCTATTGATGGTGTTTGCATTATGTTTTTATAAGCGAATCTATCAACAAACAAGGGCAACCAAATTTGCCTTGACGAGGATGGGTCAATTGCTACCCCGTGACACGAAAAAAGGTTGTTTTCGGTGTCATCCAGAGCTGATGATACGGCTAGTGCCATTGAGTGTGCAGAGTGGGGTAAAGTATCTTTTGGCCGAGGGCGACAAGTGGATCCTTACGACGTTGGCATCGCTCCAACATATGGGGGTTTACGGATTGGTGTTCAATTTGGGGTCCCTCGTTCCTCGAATTGTTTTCTTGCCCATCGAAGAAGCGACAAAGACTGTGTTTAGTAAACTAGCACTTGAGCTCAAGCAAAAAAGCGATCAAAACGACAAGAAACAGAGTCTAGCCGATGGTCAAACCTTCTTGCTAGTGTTGCTCAAGCTCCAAAACGTGATTGGATTGGTGTTCGTCTGCTTTGGTACTACGTATGCAAACACGTTGGTACTGCTTCTCTATGGAGCTGAAAAAGTGCAGCAAGGCGTGGGTGTTGCACTGGCTGCCTACTGCCTTTACATTCCATTCCTAGGTGTCAATGGAGTATGTGAAGCTGTTGTTCACGTCATTGCAGATGATCGCGAGCTCATGCGACTAAACAAAATGCTTGGCGTTTTCTTTGTCATTTACGCGGCGATGGCGTTAGTATTTATGCAAGGTCTTGCGTCGGGAACGTTTGGGCTTATTCTGGCAAATTGTGTCAACATGGCGTGCCGCATCGTCTACTGCTTGACCGTTCTGGCTTCATACTTTCGTCACGTAGCTTTACATGCTCAATTATGCAATGGTTTTTTTGATGGGGTTGCCTTTTGGTATCAATCGCTTCCGGATCAGCTCGTTCTTGGTGCTTTCTTCTCTTCATTGGTAGTAACGACAATATCTCAGCACATTCTCGGGACAAAAGACTCCGACTCTTTCATAGGTCACGCGACACATGTTGCTGTGGGTATACTCTGCTTTAGTGGGACAACGCTGACGCTTTTGATGAAGGAGCGACATCTTGTGGAGTCAAAACTCGCAACGTTGCGAGGGCGAAGCAAGCCTCCGAAAGGTGAGGAGCGAGATAAAATTAAGCATAGCTGAAGTCAATAGACGTCTTTGAGTCTGGATACAGGTCTGGTATCTGTGTATTGCGCACGTCGATCCTATCTAGTTTGGATATAGTGTATAATCGCTCTTCGGAAGATCATAAAGCTTCCTCTGCGCCTCACTTGTGCAAAGTGCTAGGTGATCCCATCACACCCGATACCAATCCTACGCTCACGCGGTATCTGAAGCTTCTATCAAATACATCCCAGGATGGACACCTGTCGGAGAGAAAGCTTGCACTACTCAGACGACTTTCTAGCTTTAAGGCATGTCATTGCTTAATACGCACGACCCCCCCGTTCGATTGACGGAGCAAGACATTCGCACAGCCAGTCAGTTCACCACCTTTGCTGCTTGGCGGGTAGCCACGTTCTGCCTGAGGGAGACGCTAAAGGTAGCATTTTTAAATGTAGATAACATCGTTCCAAGGCTGGGTAACATATATAACCAAGTTTGGAATGCTTCACAAAAAAAAAGTCTGCCGCGGTTACATAGGACCACAAGGTACTTCGTTATGAGTGGGCAACATAGCCCTCCGCTTGGAGCGATAGATAATACGTATTAGACTCTGAGTACCCCGTGCTCTGACCAAGTGGCTGGCTCGCAAAGACCATAGGCAGTTTCATTGATTTTTGGGTCACACATTGTTGTTCCTGAACGAGCTTAAGTGCCAACTTCAAGCCTAACTCGGAACTCTTAAAATTGAACCTTAATCGAGCATTATATGAAAATATACAAAGTGGTTAGAACTTGAAGGGCTCGAAGCTCGGAGCTTTTAGCTTGATAATAAGCCGAAATCGTCTCAGATGTGGTGTTACTAGAGACGGGATCCCTTAAGAAAATAATATCTATCCTCCGCTTTGCCAAAGGTGTGGCGTTAATTACGTCTTTGCTCAAAGTCCACAGATGATATAGTAATTCGATGATTCCGTATTCAAGAAATATTGAGGTGGAAGATTTTCCTTGGTGCCGCTATGTGACACGAGTATGGATACTATCTCGCGATCAGTGTGAGCCCACTGAAGCCTTTTTCGCCGAAGTAGCAAAGAGTGACGAAATGTGAGATGCAAAATCTTCGCACTCATCACCACCGTTCTGTGTTCGAACACTAAACAGAACACGGTAGGTAATCTATGCCTACAATATGCCGGAAACTGAAAACCACCCATGCCAAGGAAGAGCGTGATGTTTAACAACATGATCAGGGTATACTTTATACAGTGCACTGAGTTTGGTAGATGATCATCAAATCTGAACGAGAAGAGTAAAATACCTTACACGGCGGTTAGTGAGCCTAACGACATGCCATGGGAGGGGTTAGTAGTACCACAACGACTAATTAACCCGATGGCGTCTCATCAAAACCTACACAACTTTTTTTTGAGTGGGAAGGGTTCTATCTAACCTGGACCCATTTCGACGACAAATTTGTCCATGTCCGTTCTAAATAAAACAATTTGCTACGGAGGCTCAATTGCGCCACCGAAGATAAGGCTTTTAGAAACAATAAAAGTCATGCAAACATCGACGAATATATGTATGCGACAGAGAAGATTAAAAACCTCGGCTGCTCTGTAAGCAAGGCAAGTGAAGGATGTGAGGTAGAGATCAGCCCAACCAAAAATTTTCCACCCTACAGTGGTGATAATGCGATTTGCAAGGCCTTTGCCAGTGTTCTGCAAGAAAACACTAGAGATCTAGCAAGAAGTGCTTTTGTTCAAAAACGCTTGCAGTCTTGGCTTATCAGAACTACACGGCAAAAATACTACCCATAATTTCTAATCGACATTAATTTCTATTAATGGGATGGCTGAAAAAATAAATTCGTAAAGACTATTGCACCCCAGAACTTCAAACTCATAATTGCAGTGGCCATCAAAACACCAGAAAGAATCACTTTCAAACACAATAAATCAGGACTGTTTCCTGGGTTAGAATTTGAATGGTTGGTCACTCTAAAGGGGTAGCTGCCAAAATTACCATATTAGAGGACGCGAATTGAGTGTTTATTCAAAGGAGCACCAAATCTGGTTTTTGCCAATGCTAAAGCCATAAGACATTAATTGCTTGCAATGTTTGTGTACGTATATTTAAATGTGCAATAGTCAACAAGACATTTTATCTAAGAACCTTACCCATCGTCTACAAAGATGGAAATGCAATTGGTAATGCAACACTTCTGGACACCGGAACGACCTTCGTGCAACACTTGCACTAGTTTTTGAATAGAGGCAACAGAACTTTGGTCTCTTTCGCCTCAACTTATTGCTCGAGCGGAGACACCAATTCTTTTTTAGTACAGTCATTACTAAGGCAAAAATCGTAAACTTTCGCGTACATGATCTGGAGCTTCTCAAAATACTTATCTCGCAACGCATTACCGGACGCCTCCGACACAAAAGCTGGGTCCAACGCCCTTTTCACGTCTCGCAATGGCGACCTACCCGCCAAATGTGAGAGATGACCGATGGCTTTTTTGCCTGTTGGAACCGAAGCAATTTGCCAGTTAACCATACCATACATCACTACCGCCTCTGTCAGCGACATTTGGGGGGGCATCTCAGGAATTTTAAGAAAAGTCTGGTGCATTTCCAAGTATTCAGGATATCGGGGGTCGTCTCTCTAAACTTGTTTATCATAAACGCGGTGTTTTGCAGTCGTCAACTTCTTCTCGATACGGTGTTGCTTTTTCACCGGCAATTGGTCGACTTTTCTCTTGAGCTGAGGCGTATGACTGTGATCAATAGTACCCAACCTGAGACTAAGCCAGTCCTTTCCCTCTGAAGCGAGGGCCATTGCGTCCTTTGATAAAACATTTGCCTTCACGCGCTCTTCATTGGCCGTAGAGAGCGCCAAGCCGTCTTGAAGATACCGTTTAGGTGTGGTTTTCGTACCCTCACCACCGATAGCCACGACGTTCAGGTATGATTTTGAAACGTCAGTTCGGTCAATTTCTGCAGCGGTTTGGCTGCGGACTACAAGAAGCGCAATCGCTATGTAGAATGCGCCGCGCATGGTAGCAATGAAAATGTTACTAAATCAGGTTACTTAAAAATTGGTGGATCTTTGCTGATTATCAGTGACCCTTTGGTGCCACATGAGCTGCGAGAAAATCAACATACACATTTTGCAAGCAGGTCTGTGATTATTCCTTCGAGCTAATCCTGATTTTGCAATCTATCAGTCCTTTTTGCAATAAATGCTCTCATTGTCAGTAGAAAAGCGTTTCCTCCGAAATACATCTTCTTTGTGTATCCGCTGCTCTAATAAATACGCAAACAGCAACCCAGTGTGACTAAAAGAAAGCACCATGTCAAACAGAAAGGACGACATTAACCTACTGCCACAAAATACTACGCGGTTATAGGCATGACGGGTTTACTCGACAATTTCGTGTTCGCCGAGCCCTGAGCCTTCTTTCGCAGTGTAAATTGCTGATGCGAGATGAGGGAAGGAGAAATCTCGCAGCTGTCGGCAGCAGACGACAGGGTGTGGTTGCAGCCATAGTAAGCGGTAGCACATGCTTCGCTGTCTTAAGGTTTGTCCATGTCACCTTTTTAACCGTTAAAAGTGCCTCCGTATTTGCATATGTGCCGTTGCCGACTACTTTACTGTGCGTTGTACTAATCGCAGACGTTGGATTCGCTTTTAAGTCCATGTCGTCCAGAACCCTACGCTAGCAGTCGTTTTAGCTTTTAACTCAATAGCGCCGTCCTCGCGGAACTCAGTATAATTACTATTACCCAGGTAACTTTTTTCAGGCACAAGAAGTTTGCTCACACGAGCCTGGTACAAAGATTCGTAGTTGGCGGGGTACGGAGCACGCATTTCGAATTCCTGCAAGGAGCATTGGCGCTACCGTGGAACACTTGCAGTTTTGAGAAATCGCCAAGACTGAGCGCCAACCATTGCTCAAAATTGCCAGAATCAGGAGGATGGTCACTCCCGTATCGTGTTGGCAGCCGCGGGAGTGTCTCCAAACATAGACTGCCACATGTTGCGATATTTCCGTGGTGATGATAAAGGTCCTTTGATCTCAGTCTCTAGCGCGGCGCACCTCACCATGATGGTGAAGACGCAACAACTTCAACTGCCCCCTCCGACTTCTAGACGACTGCGGGGTCAGAGTAATCCGCCGACAAAGAAGAATTCTTCGCGTCTAAAGTAGCAACTTATGGCTCGTCAACCAACCAAGATACAAAATGTAGCAATGGCGACTGGCATACGACAATTGTCACCTCTTTACAGGAGTGCAGTTTGGAACAAAAAATTGCAGGAGATGAGTAAAACAACCCACCACAAATAAAAGGTTATTATTTTTGCTAATTACTTCAAGTATATCAAGAAGAATAGCAAATAATTAAGTTATTATGGCGTGAAGGTGTCGGTATACAGGAAGACCGGGTCGTTCAGCTATAAACTACATTTCTAGAATTGAAAAAAAAGATTTAGGTTTTATCACTCTTTTGAATAAAAAAAAAAACTTTCATTTCGAAGCGAATCGCATTTTTTCGGATAT
Source organism: Plasmopara muralis (assembly GCA_003676415.1). Classification (NCBI taxonomy): domain Eukaryota; phylum Oomycota; class Peronosporomycetes; order Peronosporales; family Peronosporaceae; genus Plasmopara; species Plasmopara muralis. Next base: position 165,436 of record RCHQ01000109.1, on the reverse strand, counting down.
AATACAGCGCAAACTGCGCGGCGGACAAATGGGGGATAATTTAACGATATATCAGAAAATTAAGGTAGACAGCCCATCGGTGTAGGTGGAGTATTAATTTTGGTGTGTTGCGGGACCGCACAACATCTAGCAAGAAAATAGCCATATGATAACAAGAAATGCAACAGATACATTGAAGAAGTCAATCTATCTTAGAATTTGAACTCTGGGATAATAAAATGTACATCTAGACTATATCAGAATGTTTTTTGGTAGCTAACCGTTCGATGTACACTACGGATAGCATTTTTTATTAACAATGGTGTATTGGAAGGCAAATGACGCACTTATTTAGAGTCGCGTCAATTTTGCGGGTTTTGCGGTAAGATAACTGGCCGTAACACTAGCTATGCTCAAGCCTCAATAAACTCAAACGGTAGCAATTGCACACAGTTTTGCGCACGTGTAGGTTCCGGACTATGGGGCGCTGCCATCAATAAGGCCTTTTATCCAAGAAGCTTATATATCCTGTGCATTCTGTTTAGAAGGTAAAGTATATCAGTTGTCCTTATTCTGGAACGACGTCCTCGCAACACTTGCTCTAGCGTTTAAACGAAGACAATAGGACATTAGCCCTTTGCGCCTCAATCATTCGCTTAAGCGGAGATACCGCTTTTTTGTTGGTACAGTCAGCAGGGTGAGCGTGGCAAAAGGCGTAAACTTTCGCGTACATGGTCTGGAGACTGGAAATACTCATTTTGCATCTCCTCTAGGGACGCAATTCGCACAAACATGGGGTCCAACGCCCTTACAAAATCTGCCAAATTCGTCCTCTCTGCCAAACGTGAAAGAGATCTTCCAACTTTTTTGATTGTTGGACCTGATCCATCTTTCCAGTTAACTATGTCATACATCAGTGCCGCCTCTGTCAGCGACATTTCGTAAGGCATCCCAGGAATCCTGCGAAATGTCTGGTGCATTTCCAAGTATGCCAGAAATCGCTGGTCGATTGACATATGTCTCTCATTAACGCGTTGCTTTGGCGTCGTCACCTTTTTGCTGATGCCGCCTTTACTTTTCGCCGGCGAAAGGTTGTTTTTTCATTTGCACTTTGGCGTATGACTGTGACCACCGGTACTCAAGTTCAGACGGAGCCAATCTTCTCCCTCTGTAGCAAGCGCCTTTGCACTTTTTGACAAAACATTTGCCTTCACGCGCTCTTCATCGGCCGCAGAAAGCGCCAAGCCATCTCGAAGATACCGCTTCGGTGTTAACTTAGTTCCCTCACCACCGATTGCCACGACATTCAGGTACGTTCGTGAGACGTCAAGTTGGTCAATTGCTGTAGCTGATCGGCTGCGTGCTATGAGAAGCGTGATTGCCATGTAAAATGCGCCGCGCATGATGGCCATGGAATTTTTGGCAAATCAGTTGAGTGAGGTAGCTACATGACCTAAAATAAAATCCAATGTCTACTGGTAATGAGGGTGAATATCGTAAAAAGGGGATTGAGCTTCCAACAATACACCGAATTTGCGGGGGCCGAACCTAAACATGTCTGAGCCCGGACATATGTCCCGAGGAGATTCATTGTCAGCTATAGAGGATCACCGCTACTCGTTGATGCGCTTTAATGTTCGTCAAAATTCGAGTATGGTGTGGGTTGCTGCAAATTCGTCGATGAAGGCTACACTATTATCGAAAAAGGGTGCAAAGTTGTCTCTTCGGACGTCCATTGAGGCATCAATAATCTCGTTATGCAAAACGTTAAAATTAATATACTGTTTCTGTCCACAAAAAACCAAAACCACGTAAGCACTTAAACACACAAGCTTGGCTTTCGAGATTTCGCTTTTAGATTAACTCTTAATGGCTTCTCAATCAATCAAGCTAGACTCTTCAGTTATTGCCTATGTAATACGGCAGGTCAAGCAGTGATAACCAGCATTTTATAATGAGCTACAGCTCCCGGCACCACACAAAATGCAAAACTTCTTCTTCACACGGCACACGCATTTAAGTCAAGCAAATCAAAACCAGCATAACGTATTGTCGATGCTAACCGGCCTATACAACGAAAATGTAGCTTCCATTTTCTGGTATTACTTAAACGCTAAAGCTTTAGAAAGTAGAGACTTGTAATATGATCCTGGTGAGGTTGCTCCATTTCGGCTCTCCCTGCTACTAAGCAATTAAAACACGTCACGATGATCAAACTCTACAAGCAGACTGTATTGCGCGTAGCTCAGGCTATCTCAGTGGTAGCGAAGGGTCTACGTCGATGTATTTCAAGGTTTTTTCGTATATGTAGGAAGAGCCACAACTTTCCCTGGCGGATCAAGTATGTCGAGATGACCACGAATCCTGCTATGATTATCGAAGATCCGGTGCGCGCTGCGTATGTATTTTCTTGCCTGGGGGGCCAAGAATACTTTCCCGTGAGATTTCACCGGATGATTTCGACAACTTGAAACAATCATTAAAATTTTCGACAATCATTAAAATTCCGCCGACGCTCACGCTTATTTGCCAGCTAACAAAAAAGCGCGATATGCAAAGCATAGTAAGAAAATTGACGAAACCACTAGGACACCCCTTTCCAAGCAAGTCAGTGGGTCCAAATTCATGGATGGCTAAAATAAAGTAGCCTCGCACGTAGCTCTTTGTGTGCAGGTAGTGGCGATAAAAGAAGCAATCCATATCGCTCTTTACGAGATGACTAGCCACAAACGGGCTTGTTATTATAAATTTCGCTAATAAGCAGTACAGGGTAGTGCTTGTGTGTGCTCACTTACTCGAGTCTAGGTTAGCAAAGTAGTGTCCGCTGCCGTAGCTCAAGCAAGCAAGCGCACATGATTCGTGTCGGTTTCGATGAAGGCCAACGTAGTGGATATTTGTCGTGTCGAAGGCTCTGAAGATACTTCAGCAGAAGCCACGCCCTCAAAAAAGGAACTCTTTGTCACCAGTAAGGTCGATGCGCTTTTTTTAAAAGTGAGATATGTCTTCATTACAGGTGTGTGGCTAATACACACCATGAGGACTCAACCTTTGAGAACTAATAGCTCTCGATAAAAAAGATAACAATGCAAGCGTACGACATCAAAGAAACTCATCGAGTCTTGATAGACCCTGGGCGTCAAGCAAATTGACTTGCCTTCAAACAATCGCAGCCAGCCAAAGTTGGATCAGTTGATGCTGTTCGAGAGAGTATAGGAATTAGTCGCGTTAAGTTTAATTAGATGACGGGAACTTCTTGAATGTTGTTGAGGTCGAAACTGACTTGACTGTAAAACGGATTCTATTAAAGCACGATGTCATTTTTATCGTAAACGTGGACAAAGAGGGTCAAAATAGAATTGACTTTAGCATCGACTGTTGAGCAGCACGCCGTCACTTTTTTCCGAAATATAGACAAAAAGGACGTGATTCTGGGTATGCTTTGACTAGAAGTGCAGAACCCCTGACTCAATTTGCGGGCAAAAGCCAAAGTTTTTGGGTGCCTGACTCACCAATGGGCTTTGGTGACTCATATTTTAACCTCTCTTTGCTTTTTTATCATAAAGGCTTATGTAGTTACACACCCGCAACCGATATAAGAGGAATTGGTGGTACTGATACTTTTTAAAGTAGACGCACATTTGTCTTCAACATTCAGCCAAGCTCTGCTGACAGCACTAGCTACCGTAGACACTAACGATAGCGTTCTGACATGTGTTTATACATATTTTTTCTTGTACAATCAACGGCGGGTAACTAAGCTCTGCAAGCATGTAGTCTAGAGAAGTGCATAGTATACTCCACAGTTAGGTAGAAAAGTATCAATAGCGGGCAACATCACTTTACAAGTTGAAAAACAGCTCTGCAAGAAGAGAGAGGGGTGCAAGAGTAAGAAAATTCCTGGCTTTACCGAATATTTTCTTGGTTAGCAAATTGAAATATCCACGAAAATAGCCGACCGTTTCGCTGGATGGTATGTCACGATACGCGCGGTTCAGTTTCAGACGATGATGGAGTTGTCAGGGCTGTAACTGTCAATGGAATCTTAAATTTAGCCTTTTCAAAGAAGGACATCACTCTTGGATGTACGAATGATTCTTATTTTCAGACGAAAATATCTAAGATTAGCCCCATAGGCATCATATGGTGCGTCGAGGATCCGGTGACTTTTCAATACCAAGTGTGTCAAAAATTTACCATCAATATTTCCACCAGACAGACAGGTAAGGCACGAGATTGATCATGTGTATTACAGGCATGATCGTCTTCACGATAGCGATGTGAGCTCATTGATACCTCCTTCGCCAAAAAGCTAAGGATGGCATTATTGATGAGTCGTTAGCCTTGCACTTGTCAGTGAATTTGTAGCGGGTGATCTTCGGCCTTCGTTCTATACCTGGAATCAATACTAGTCGAAGATCGCTATCTACCTCTATTTAAAAGTAAGCATTAATTCAAGCCTTAAGCCTCAATGCTAAGATAAATGCCACCTCGTGACTAATGATGGCAAATACTGGCCTCGTGTGTCCCCACTACACACACTACTCTTTACGACTTAGACAGATTAAGTCCATATACAACTCAAATTTTTTGCCGTAACTCATGCCACATTTCTAAAAACCCTACGACAGACCGTATGAGACTTAATTTTAGACCCGATATACAGGCCCTAGGTCAACTGACTACCTCTGTCGCACCTAGTGCATTGTCGGGATTTGTGGCCGGTGATACTCTTTCGGCAAGACCAAGTTCAAAGCGTCGATTATCACACACATTCCGGCGTAAAAACGCAATGCCTTGGGATGCCAATAAGGCCGCTCGTAGAGAATACCCGCTCCACGCGCATCAGTTAACGTTAGATCAGGGTGAACGAAAAGCGAAAGCCTTGTGGTCGACTATGGCGCGCCAAACCTGACATAAAAGTTTAAAAGTACAGCTCGTGAGCCAGTGGCTTTAATCACCACGCCTATGTATTGTGCTTACTCGAGTCGTACTCTCGCAAGCTCTTGACTCACACGTCGCGGACTCGGGAATCGCTTGTTCTCTCACCACATTCTGCGTCAATGCTCTGATCGAGCGCTTGTGTCTGATGTGGCTGAACTCGTGGGCAACCTCCAAGCTCGTGCCCAACGAACCGACTGCAAACGCTCAAGAGACAATGTTGTTGTCTATGACATACAGGTAATGATCGCTATGCTTGAGGCACGCACAACTCTAAGAGCTAGGGTTTCAATTACACAAGATCTTTTCTGTCCGAATTATAATACTCGTTTGGCAGCTTAGCAGAATTGAGGATCGATGCCGGAATTATAATTGAAGCAGGGGTACTCACATCTTCTGAAATGTGAGAAGATAACGATATTGTTGGTGCAAACGTACAAGAATCTGTACTATCTGTTCGTACTTTGCAACTCTTTCACCGGGGTCGATGGTTGAGTAAAGAGATACCTTCAAATGTGAGCGTTCGGCTGAACATTCGTCACTGACTGTCAGTGAACTGTCTTCCAGTGATGAATGGCTTACTGTTATAATAAATTCATCCGCAGTTGTCACCGGTAAACCTCGAGATAAATTCTGAGCGTAGCCTCAGCGCCTCCAAGCTCAGCGGTGAAAAGCAGAAGACGCTGCATTTTGCCCGAAATTGTTGACGATGTCAAGGCACTTTATACAAACTTATACTGCTTCATCGCTATGGCGCATTCACACACATACGTCTTCGACGATGTGATATATTTATTATCTTAGACCGCCCGTCTGTGGATTGACATATTTTAAGCATATTATCACTCTTCCAAAATACGCCCGCAAGCGACCTTAAGCAAAGGTTTTGGCAGTCTATGTTGGCTTAAAACATGGACGAGGAACAGCGTTGCTGTTTGACATGTCCGACACAGTCAACAATTGAGCTATTTTATATAATTGGTCCACAAGATTACTAATTGCAGATATTTCTTGAAGGCTGAGCACATAATTAGGATGCATGTGATGCAAACAGCGCAATGAAATCGTTAAGCCTGCCAGTAGGGGGCCTCAATCGGCGAGGTTTCATCTGCTTGCACACTTTGCGCGTGCGCACATGAGTGCTAATTCAATATTACAATTTAGGCTAACAATAGCAATTGGTTGCTTAACCATTCGTCTTTTCTCAATGTAGATGACTGCTAAGCAATGTATCTTGAGCATTGCATAGGACACGAAATTTAAAATTTTCAACATAGAGAGCCACTACGCGTGGTAATTTACCTTCATCAATACTGCAATACAACAGCCAGGCTTTTATCGAGAACCGATGTAGCCTCGCATTCAAACGTCTTGTCAGAAATCTAATTTCGCTTATCTGAGCCTATCCCAGAGCTTTACCGATACCATTCCGTGCGTACAACGAAGGGAGCACATTTGACATAGATGAGGTCACAAAAGAGAAGTGAGCTACTGAATAGACTGGGTCATGCGACATGCATCAGCAACGACAATCTGTTTTCTTGACTTACTCCTACCCTCAAAACTTTACTCCGCAAGAAAGGATGGCGATCAGGTCGCTTTTTGCGAGAAGAGAACCGAATGAGTCGCAGTAGGAGTGACGCGTAATATGTATACATCACGGATATAGCATATGTGCCTCAAAGTTGATGAGAGTATACTTTATCGCAATGGACAGATTAGTTTTAATGGTAGCCTCGAGCTACCGAAATTCGAACGATCCCTCGATTTCATCTCTCGTTGTCTGCTGATAGCAGCGCACCGCCCATGGCAAAATTCTAACACGTCACAGACAGTTCTTTCTGAATTTTTGGTATTCCGTGTCGAAAACCCTTTACATATTTTTTGAGAGGACTATAACTGACCTCTCAACTTCAGTGTAATTGACGCCATACTTGTGCAACTCAATGGTCAGACCAAGCCACTTACTTGAGTACTTTCCAATGAAATTGGCCAATTTCTTATGGCCTTGACCTGCATGAGTGGAAGTTGTATTCGACCGCATTTACTTGAGCCCTGTTCGCAAGTAGACAATGTAAAATTTCGCGTCTAATTTTTACATGCCCTGCACAACCATGGACAGTTAGCATCAGATTGTTTTTGTACATATGCCTTATTGTGCCCAAACAATTGCGTCTCCAAACATATCAGCACTGCAGAGCCAACTGGCGGAGTGCCGACCGCGGCCAATAAAAGAACACTTTCTAGTATAAGTACTCGTCAATCAAGTCAAAAGCGCTGTGCATTGTACAACATGCCCTGGCACATCGTCTTTATGCACTGACGCATGGTAACCACATTCAGCTTGATAAAAGAATTTTCAATGCGCATTCTGTCATTTGCATTCCTGACATGAATTGTCAACGCGGAGAGGGAAAACTCATGCAGTATTTGACACCAGAAACCAAATCAGTTTCACGAAGTACATCTCTATCAGGTCCAAACACCGAAGTTGGCTTTCGTGAGGCCGCATTCCGGCCTTTCTGATAAAAAATAAACATATCTATTGGATCCTCCAAAATTTTGAGACACTGCGTGCATGAAGTGCTTTCTTAGTGTCTTTCAGAAGTGCGTTATTTAAGAATTTGATATCTCCTTTAGGTCAAACGACTACTATCTAGGCTGTGTTGTCCGTTTTACTGACCTCTTCAAGCGCTTCAATACACGTCTTCTTAGCCCAAGTAGAGCACCCACTACTGGAATAGGTTTGAAGCTGACCTTGCATTTGACCGTACCGGTATCACGCTTCAAAGAGTGTGTAAGCCAAATGCTATCGTCAATTTCATACATGGCTGCCTTGGACCCTCATCGTTCAGTAATAGGCGCTTTAAGCTGCTCCATGCATTGCCGTGTTCTTTACGACGAAGTAAACAGCTTGATGAGACGCTCTGTGTTGTATACGTGTCAGCACTATTGTGCATTGACACACCTACGTTTGGCCAGCGAGAGTCTTTAACATGCGAGTCTTTAGTCATTAAAACATTTTTCACCTTACGCGCGTCAATAGAACAGCGCCCCGGATGTCTTGACCCTGTTTGACTATATCACGCTCAATGTACATCAAACATCACCCACGACGAGCGTTTCTCCATGGGTATCGTGCCACTTCATGTACAGAAATTAGGCCTCGGCCATTATGACTTGATTTAAAGACAACCATGGCGCCCAAGAAATGCAGCAAATGCTGTGTCGTATGAATTCGCTCGGTGATACTTCACGCGCTGCAATATAATTTTGCCGATTCTACTTAAACTTTAAGGCCGGCCATTTAAAGCATGGCAATCAACGAATGCTAAATCCTCGGTGCACCTCTTAGCTACGCGCCACTTCACGAACACGGATTGAGCCTCAACGATTATATCCTCAAATAAAGCATTTTATCGCATCAAAATTTGCAGCAAATGCTGCTCTTACGAGCTTTTTCCAATAGTCTACGTATCGCTTCACGCGCACGCATACCTTAACCGGTAAGAGTTCTACGTTATACGAGTATGGCTCAGTGGCTAACGTGCACTCCGCGTTTTGAACGATTTCATCAAAGTGTCCAAATCCACCATTTCAATGCTCAAAACGTTCATCGACTCGCCTCAACATCTACGCCAATAGTACTTCTATTTCCTGGCAGAATTGAGCTCCTGGTTAGCTAAAGCTCACGAGGAGAAAAGCGGGTGGCACTTCATGTCTTAGACCTTTGAATATTTCAGGATTTGCGGTTCTCCAGCCACCAGCCACGCCATATGTCATACGTCGCATTTGGAGCCAAAATCAAACAGTCTTTAACAAAAGTTCATTTACGACATCAACGAAGAAAGTCTCATGCCATGAGAAACAGTAAGCCTTGCTCCAAAGTCGACCAATGTGTCTACGCGAAAGAAAATAGTAAAGTCGTTGGCTGCTTTGTAAAAAGCCATGGAGTCAGTGCAGATCCCGATGAAGTAAAAGGCGGTGTGAATTGGCCTACTCCACGTTCTCAAATGAATATGATGGTCCAGATAATTATTTACATGTACAAGGGCGACTATACGAGCCTCGCATAGCCACTGTTCAAAATAAAAAATGCTGTGTTAAAGTTAAGATAAGTCTTGAGTGGACGCCTGTTCTATTATTTTGGCTTTGCCAAACAAGCCAAAGCCGTTAAACGTCGTTGACGACACTTCGGACTTTATCGGCTACTGCAATTCGCTAAAAACGATCATGTAGTAGCAGATCAGAGACTGCCGGTATTTGTTAGCCCATTTATGACAAGGGTTCATTTGCCATAAGCTATAAGGTATGCTCAGTCTAAACTTAGAAGGCCCTTCGCGCGAGTACTTTTTGCGCACACACGAATTATTTCTGCTCACGCCATATAAAAATGATGCTTCATCACCAAGCAAATATTAATCTATCCTCTAAAATAACGCAAAATATCGGCTCTTAATATGTATGTATGTGCTGTCTTACTAACTTACATCCATCCACACGACAATTGCTTAAGGAACAGCAAAGTTATGGCTGCGTGACTCAAAATTGACAAGTAAGAGGGTAAGCTGAAAGGTTTCGAGCCTGATGATGTCTTTTTTTGAAGCTTCAGTGGTGTAGTTAAATCACTAATCACTTTCGACGCGACGTCAAATGCTCAACGTATCTAACGTACTTACCCACCGATACCCCAAGAGTCAATAGTAGTCACCCAGATCATGATTTGAGGCTTGATGTCTTCACAAGCATATAAGTGATCGTGTGGATATTGTCACGTGTAAAGCTGGAAAAATCGGCGGGTCTAAACGAGACATGGCACTAAGCCTCAAACTAGTTGTTTCGATCCAAAATCATCTTTATATGGGTCTGTTTGCGACAATATAAGTCCATGACCAGAGGATCCCTAATATGAAGCTTTATATTTTTCCCTGTCAAGTCTACCATTTACTTAATTCATTATTGACATATGACAAGGTAAGCATGGCATATCAGAAAAGCATGTACCGGAGCGTCAGTGATGCAAGTTAAGCACGACTCCATTTGGCGAAATCGAATGGCTTACATATCTTGAGCACAGACAAATCAGACCTTGAGATTCAATGGTAGTTACGAGAACTCATAATTTGGGGCTTGATGGCTTTTAACCTTAGCAAGTGATGGTGCGAATGCTTTCAAACCTGAGAGATGAATACAATAACGAACCTTCCCGAATCTTAACGAGGCATAACACTTAACCTTAAGCTTGTTGGTATGATCCAACATCATATTGAAGATTAATTTGTGTGCTGACGTCAATTTTTTTAGCCGAAAAATAATGTGAGTATTGCATTAGCCCAAACAAATGCGTCATGAGACTGCGTCATACGAACAAGAAGTGAGCACGAACATGTACAGTCCTATCATGAAGCCCACCCCAATTTTTTAATTGGGGTGGGCTTTGAGCTAAGGAGCAAAGCAAGACAACAACAGTAAACAGTGGACTTTTATGCACTCTTTTATTCACTTAAATATGTAGCTCGAAGCAGAGGAGCTTGTCAAGCTCGCAAAGCTATTTTCTGTACTCTCTATTTGGAAAATTGTAGCCTATTGAATTTGGAAACTTAGGTTATTACCATAGTACGATGAGAGTTTCGTGCTCTGAGTTGCTTGAATATCCACATACAGCCGATTATACATAGCACTATACACGAAAAAACTTTTCGAGTTGCGCGCATCCTTTTGGTGCCTTACGGAGATGGTTCATCGCAATACTAACGCAAAAGTATTAATTTTAGTTCGTATTTAACGTTATCAGCCAAAGATCATTCATTTGCTCGGTGACTGCCTGGCTGTGAATAAGTCGTGATTGCCAGACAGACGGACGCTTGCAATTTGAGCATGACACGTACAGGAATTTTCCTAATGCTGAGGAAATGCTGTAACTAAATTCCCGTTACTAAGTTTAGATTTAGAAGCCTTATTATATTTGCACTCATGAGTGCCAATAAACGTTATGCCAACATCGAGAAATGTGCTATTGCAAAAGAAGCGACCAAGGTTCCCGGATGCTCTGCAAGAAGCTATGAGGTTCAAGCAACACAAGAGCAATAAACTGTCTCAGAGATATTTATGCCGCGCTCCCAAACAAGTTCAATTTAGTGGCAAGGCCGTTGGTTAGTCGGGTCCCGCACAGTCTCTATATGATACGTTAAAACATGCATTGAGTTGTGCCACGAGAGCTACGTCAGACTTGTTCTTGCTAGTATCAAGAAAAACCTCTTGCAAGCGACCGTCGTAGCTTTTTCGGATAAAATAAATCCGTTTGGCGTCTTTTGTGACGTAACTGACTGTCATCGGCTGCGCGCTACTGCATCTTCATGGGGATGGGCATGAGCGGGGCTTCTTGCTCTGGTCAAGGCATCTTAATGCTGCTTATCATGACTACACCGTTCATGACAGTGAGTTAATCATGCCTTGGTGGAGCTTTGAGACTATGTTTTGGACTCAAAGGTTTTTGTAGTCTGTGCAAATTGTACATTCCTGAAAACGGCAATAAAGACGCCTCACTTACTAGTCCTTGTAAGGTGATTGTCATAAGTCATCTATTTTAATTCCTGCATTAAAGTCAAGCTTGGGAGGTTTAATGGGCTTACCAATCCGCTTACTATATCATCGGATGCTGATCTTGAGCTCCTGAGCAAAGTTTAGAAAAGCTTGTATACTCGGTAGCATTGCTGATAGGCTCAATCTTGTACATTTAAGTGATCGAGGACGACCTGCTGGCTCGGTAAGCTCGTCAACGGCGCATTCATCGCAGTTTGAGTAAGTGGCTCGTAAAGGCGATGTGGGAATTGTGGGTAGGTGAGGAACATCAGAAGAGGTTATCGGTAACTTGCTCCTACTCCTGCTGCTGTCAATACCGGTATTTGTAGTCAATCCCATGCGTGGCCCTTAGACATACATGAGCCGCGTATTAAACCAACCAAATTTGACATGATACCAAAATTGCTTACAAGTTCATGTGTGTACTAGTACAAACCGTAGTCCTTAAATGTACGTCAAAGTGATTGTGTATGATGTGCGCACAAAATGACTTCCGCTTCCTTGGAACACTGCTTTTGACGACTGGGCTGTCTTCAAACCACTTCGATCAATCATGTTCCAATATTTAGCGTAGGTTTCTGTATCAGGGTACTCGTACCTGCGACCAAATTTCTATACTGCAATTTATGCAGGGCATTTATCCCTCTTAGTATACAAACCGGTATATACCAACAGAGCTAGCCATAAGGTATGCATCTAAAGTAAAGAGCTGCTATTTTTTCGGCATCTCTCTCTCCTCTTCTAACTAAAGCGTCGACTTGAGAGCCCCAGCCAGCAACTGTTGTTTTGTATACTCCCACAGCACTAAGGATCCACTAACGTGCACGTTAAGAGACCGTATCAATCCAAATTGAGGTATCTCGACGCATACGTCAACGAGTTGCAAGACTTCCAATGGAATGCCTTCCTTCTCGCAACCCAATACCAACACCATCTTGCGCGGCAAAGTGTACTTTGCCAGACTTACACTGGTACCTGTTTGTTCAACTGCCACAATCGTATAGCCTTCTCGCTTCCAACGTTTGATTGCTTGATGCAACTCGCCATCCTGAGGTCGAACTTCTCCCATTGGCATCCATTTGTGAGCAGTAGCGCTTACGTTTGCAAACGTGACGTCTTGTTGAGCCAAACGAAGATTTGGTACAATGAGCTTTTCGGCCTGAAAGATCTCGCAAGTTCTAGCTAGTCCCGCCAAATTTGGAATCTTGTCTACTAAACTTGCACACATGATGATTGGCTGTCGCGGTCGTTGACGAGTGTTTAGTACATTGCTACAACGCGTTTCAGTACAGTCCACACGTATCGCTGCTGGGAGTGCACTATCTTCGAGCAATCGTGCTGCAGTGTTAATTTTACGTTGCACGGTCAATGGTTCCGTAAAGCCCATTGATTTCGAGCACGATGGATCGTCAGGCTTTTGTTGGGGTGGAAAGTTTTCGAGTTGATACTGCAAATACAGCTCGTTCATGACCTTCTTTAGTTGGTGACTGAATCGAAGTGCTTCATCGCGAGGCAAAAGCTCTCCAAACTCACTAAGAAAGCCACAAGACAGCATGCCCAGCAATGAACCTTCACAATCCGGATGAAGTTCCTCGAGTTGACGAGCTTGGCGTCGTAGCAAACGCTTGCACTCTTTGTTGGTGCTCAGATAACGTGCTGTACCTTCTAAGAAGCGAAGACCGGGAGTATCTGAACAGCGCATTTGAAGTTGATGGATATGACGAGGAAGAATCTTGGCGAGCAAATACTGAGCCACCACTCGTGTGTACCCATGAGAGGAGTTTAACCAAGGGAGCATCGTTTCCACCATCTCTCCACAGTCTATGTCTACGCAGTCTTTGTCGAGCTGAGCATTAACAAGATAAGCCGACACAAGTAGCAGTGAAGCGCCGACTTGAGGCATTGCGTTGGCGTCGTTAAGCATAGGGATCAGAACGTTCGAGCACATTTCTTTTGGAAAGTTGGTAGCTAATCGCATACCAAAGAGCTCCATGTAGTAGCGAACACTTGGAAGTTGTGGCACCTTGAGTGCTATTTGAAGTGCCGGTAGTATATCCGTCAGTTGCGACTTGGTCACGTGTGCACTAATAATGCAAAGTGCTTGCCACGATCGCAATTTCTTACCAAATATATCGCTGTTTAGCATGTGCTGCTTCTGCCACTCTAGACTTACATTGAGTTGGATAAGTCGGACAAGCAGCGCGTTCATGAGTGCCTGGTTATTGATTTTAGGGGAACAGCTTTTATCGACAGCTATGTCGTCCAAGAAACTCAGCACCAAAAGCCGCACAATTTGATTCCAATTGTGGCTCGTGATAGCTGCTCGTTGACCTTGGTGCGAGGGAGAAAAGCCTTTATATCCCTGAAATGAACCACTTGTATCCATCGTCAGTTGTTCCTTCTCGTCAATCAAAGGCTCTTTATACAGTAGCAATTCAACAAGTTCGTCTGCAAATGCTAGTGCCGACACGGGGTGGGCACGCCACGTTCGGCACAAAAGGCAAGCCAAGTGAAAGATCACATTGGGTCGATGATTGGAGCCAAAGCGGATAAACTCTGCGATCCAATGTTTCATCGTTAAATGAAGCTCTTCACGCAACAGAAAGACTGGCTGAAACACGCAGAGAACGACAGCTCGAGTAAGGGCGTCAGGTTTGGCCTTGCTATCGTTGTAAGCGATCCAAACTTCTTCCAGCAATTCGTTAATTGTTATCAACCCGCTTTCAGAATTCGCTAAGTTGCCAGCCAGTTGCGACAGCGTAAGCGACAGCACGTTAACCGTCTGTATCAACGCCGACGGATCCATGCCTGCAGTCGGTAATGCCTTGACACAAGCGTCAAAAGTAGCTCGCAAGAGATTTGTGCTGATGAAAGACGAGGAATTGATAACCTGATAAAGGAGAACCCACTTGCTAGCAGCCAAATGAATTGCACAACGAGCGTCATATTTTCCGCTGAAACGTCGACTTGTGTCAAGTGCGAGTAAGAGTGGAAGAAGACGCTCAGTTTGGAATGCAGTCAACGAATCCACTGCAGCATCGTTGGCCCCGACTGTAGACAAACATTTCGCCGCTAAAGCCAGATCAGACACCGTGCGATCGGCAGTTGTGGTCAGAACGCCCTTAAACTCATCACACAGTGTATCAAGTCTGGATATTTGACGCAAATCTCCTACTGAATTGAGCTGGTGAGTACTTAATTGAGTAAGAAGAAATACAGCAGAGACTACAAGCTTCATCGTAGCTTCAAGCTCTTCCTCGTGAGCTTGTATCGTCTCTCTTGCGGCTGCTGACGAAACGTTGTTCAGCCAATTTCTCACGATTTGCATGGCAGAGTCAAGCGGGTAGAAGCAGCTGACTTTTTCTCCATAAAAATTGGCACGCTCGAATTTAAACGTAAAACCTTGTAGTGACGACGATGAAAGATTGTCCATAAGTTTTTGAGTTTGCTTTTCAAGCTTGGCAATCAACAGTACAAGGCGTGTACTGTCAAGCTCATCCTGTGGTACCTCGGGCAGTAATGCACTGAGAGGAGCACGTAACACCACTTGAATCTGACGCATTGGTGTTGCTTCCAGATACTGAGAATCTAGATCGCTTATGTCTTCTTCAGCTGTTAAAAGCAGCAATTTTGCCAGTTGATTTGAGCCTAGTTCACCTTCTGCGCTATTTCCTACATGTGGCTTGAGGTGTCTCTGCAGTGCAAAGGCTAGAGCTTCTGGGAAGCTGAAAGCGTCATCGTGCGAAGAATAGCCTTTTATCCATGAAAGATATTGCAATAGTGTCTCGCCGTTGTTAGCCGTTAGGACATCGGTGGGATAGACACAAAGGACACGCGCTAATGTCGACAGCGGTAGTACCGATGCATCAACAAAGCCACCCGTAAGCGCGTGGGTCAAGGCACAAAGCATCTTTGTCCGCATCGACTGCGAGAACGACCGCATGGCATGCACGTCTAGCAAAACACGAAGCTGATTCACGGCTGCATTGCTTAACAACGTCTTTATTGAGGCGGATACAGCTGCTTGCTTCAGATGAGGTGACTGGAATACTCGCAGCATGCCTAGTAAAGCCTCGGGTGAATGATTCGCTGCGTCTTTGCCATATATCGCTTCGTCGACGGCAGCAACAAATTCGTTTAATACGTATATGTCTACTCTTATTGCAATATCGAAAGCAAGAAAAGATGCCAAGAATTGAGCCACTAGAGTCTGAAATCGAGCACGATGCGCATTTTTGTAAAGCACTGGGTCGTTACAGGCACGTAGCACGTCTTGAAGCACAAACGACCGGAAAGAACGCGAACAGGCAAAGGACGCGTCAAATTGAATATCATGGCTGGCACTGCCCTGTTTGCTGCAAAGCCGCCAACGATCAATGCAGATATCCATGAAGTTCGACAGGAACAAACGTTTCACGACAGAATTATCGTGTTTAAATAAACGCAGCAAAAGACCTTGCATCCAGTCAAATGTCAGCGGGACCGGCCACTGCCTAGTGTCATGTTGCTCATAAGAGCCACCATACACAACCAGGTTTGTCGTCAATAAATCCGCGATCTGAGGCCAAACTTGCTCAATGAGATGCTGTTCATGATGCATTTGGATCACTTCAGAAGCTGTAAGGAATTTTTGCCATGTATCTACCCACAGCACTTGCGTATCACTCGAATTCTTCAGCTCTTTAGACTCTAGATTTATAACGCAATGTGTGAACGCAACCTTTAGGATGTGTAACCCCTGTTTACGTAGCAACGCGTCACTGTGTCGCAGTGCAAAGCACACCAGCTTTTGTAATTTCTGTGCGGCTATGATCTCACGGGGACTTTTTGAAAGGATGGCACATACCACATACAGTAATTCTTGAGGGTCCTTTGTTGTCTCCCGCGGATTCCACGCATCTAGCACTAGCTCTAGTAGTTGTTGATGCATGTCATTCTCCTTTCTATCTTCTAACAGTGTTGGCACAAGATGAAGCACCACTGCACGCACAAACTTTGGTCGAAGTCTCCAGTCTTTCATCGCCATCTTGCACACTTTAAGTGTATCGATGGATTGATCTTTTTGCTGCAAAAGCCGTAACAAGCTGCACAGAGAGTTATAGCTCACTTTATCATTTCCAGAGTCATCTAGCAGCTTTAAAGTAAGAGTAAACAATCCCAACATGGCTTCTTGGTCATTGTGTGTCTTCAATATCGTCTGGAAGATTCTGAGCACCGCAGGATGAAGAAAAGCAAGACATTCTAGCCTCAGCGCAGGTAGCAGCACGTCTGTCGTCAGCTTACTGCTTAATAGCCGTGTTGTCGGATCTTTTGACATCTCATGAGACTCTAGATGCAATCCCAGCAATGTTGCAGCGGCCACGAGCGTAAAATGATAGCGTGTGGTGCTCTCGATGTCGTCTAGAGCTGATGGAAGAGGCAGAAGTGGAGCGGTCAGCCCTTGGACGTCTTCACTAAAAAGCATCTGAGCCTCATCGTCACGTAAAGTGAGGCCTGTTGCCACTAACTCGAATTCCGCCTCCATGGTTGCCACATCACGCTCTACTGTGCAGCAATGGCGCTGATGTACGCGTTGCCAGCGCGCCCATGCTGTCTCAATTGCTTCCATCACTCCTGTTTTGACAAAAGTTTCTGATTGGATGAAATTGTTTTTTACTTTGACATACATTGCTAACCAACCAAAATCGTATATTTCTTTCAGATGGTTTCTCAGCAGTAGAAGCTCCAATAATTGTCATAACCTTTGAAAAAAACGTTAAATAATCAAACATGGGTGAACACCGAGCGAATTAGATATACTCCTGTCGTTACCATTGTAGCAGCGTGAATTAAAGTGAACACTGGAGTGAGACCTTCCATTACTTCCGGTAAGAGAAATAAGAAATAGAGGAAAATAACGTTCTGATCGATTATTTTTCTCAATTAGTGCGCTGTCCATATTGCGAAGGCGAATTATGTGCAAGTTTAAACTTGGTCGGTTGACGAGTCATCGACTAACTTTCACAAGTGTGTTCAGTTTGGAAAACGTACGGATGATCGACGCTTTAAAGCGATCCGAAAAATCTATTATCTTCACACGCGCAAAGACTGCAGCTTAAGCTTGTAAAAGCTTAAGCACGATGATACAGTAATCCTATCGCATAGTGGCTTGTGTTGCTAATACTAATTTCATGAATTAGTTTTTCGAGTGGGTTTCTGTTTGACTATACTTTGCAATTCTCACACGACGTCTCGGGATAGTTACAAATATTTAAAGACCATTTAGTGAGCTCTGCAATGGCGTGATAGTCCAGCGCTTACAGCTGGTGAAATAATAATTTCATTTTCCATCCCGAACCGTGACCAAAAATAAAGTGGAGCAGCGATTGCTGTCAAGGTTATCACGTCGTTTCCTTCCTACTGGAAACTTCAAGTCGGCATCACTTTTGTATGCTAACGGATTCGTTCGTTGAGCTTCGATCCAGCCAGCTATAATCTGGCCTGTGTGAAAGCGAATTGGCATGCAAATTAAGCACGGCAGTATCGTATTCAATGCAAAAGCTCTATTAGGCGAAGTACGGGAGCCAACTTGTCATTCTGAGGGGAAAGTTGGGCGTACTAATTGCCGATTTTAATAATGCAAATAACGAAATACTTGGAGCCCAGAATTGCACCTGAACTGTACTTCGTGTCAAGTAACCCTTGTGGTTGCTCCGTTTGGCAACTTTAAGCCGATCGAACTGATACCAGATGACTCGCTTGTGTCCGTCCTCATCGAGTCGCAATAACACGTAGAGAGTAGCATAGTCGAATAGCGTCTCGAACGACGCAGCTTTGTTTTGTGTGGCAAAGCCAGAACAAGAGTGTGCTTGAGGCTTTCCCCGATGCTTTCAAAAACACACTAGTGCTAGTCCTTCTTGCATAAGGTGATGTCTTTTATCAGTGATTCCAACAAATGTTTTGCTAGACCCGCATAGCCATGCTCAAATTGTTTGCTAGGATTAACCACTTCCTCGACTACGATGAGGACATTGCATAAACAAGCCGATGTTTACTTTTAAGTGCTGGGCAAACTTCTTTGAGTGCAATGGCTTTGATCACTACTGCTTCAAATCCACGTTTGTCGATATCTCTCATGATCCAAAACTCAATTAAAGTGGCCTGAAAGGCCTTTAGAGTCAACAGATAAGATCTCGTGACTGGGCCCAAATTGACGGCCCATGGACACCATCATGTCGATCAGTGAGCTGTCTATCCACAGCGTATCTATAGAGTGAGTCTTTAAGCGGCTGATGTCTTCTTTAACACAGAGCGATAAAAAATTTCATCGCTGCTACCTACACTCAGAAACGTCGAGTGTAAGGTCGGCTTATCTTTTGAGCCGTTTATGGATACAGTTACCTTAATTGTTCGGGGAGTGACGCCCCCGTAATGAATTCCGTGATTTACAAATTTGTTCACAGTTTCTAACTTTTTATAAGCAAGAAGGTGTGACGCTGATAGGACGTAAGCTCTCCAAACGAAACGTGTCTCTGGAATGTTTCTTTATGTGCTTTAAAAAAATACTCGGGTGAAAGATGATTTCTGATAGCCCGTTCTTTCAACTTATAGAGGGCAAACGCGCGCGCATTTGATTGTGTGTGTGTGAGAGAGAGAGAAACGATAACATTGGAAATTTAACAGCATACGATAAAACAGCTAAGAAATATAATCGTAACATTGGAAATTTAACAGCAGACGATGAAGCAGCTAAGAAATATAATCCACGTGTTACTTGCATGTGTTAGCCGATAGCATTTATTCTGAGCCAGGGCTCTTTAATTTGAGTTTGCCAGAACATCAATGTGAATGTACTAATCTTTTCACTATTAGTGTACCCGGTACAAATGTCCATACCCTACGTAAGCGATTGCTCTCCAATCATTATACTTCCATGACGTCCATGTACGATAGCTGGGGCAGTGCTGCCGAGCGCTTTGCAGACGGGGAGATTTGTCTGGGCATCGATCTAGGCACCACAAATTCATGTATACCGCTTCTTTCTTTGCTATCCTTCCCACACAATACTCGCTAACCATGAACTCGACGCCTTAATCTTGCATCAGGCGTGGGAATGTGGTATGTGGACCGGAACCACGTCAAAATCCTTAAAAACCGCTTGGATCGTGGCCGCACAACGCCCTCTGTTGTGCATTTTGATTCTTCAAGTCAAAGTTTAGACGTAGGTCATGCGGCCATTCGTCAAGAAACGTCCGAGCCAGTAGGAAACACCATTCGCTCGGTCAAGAGGCTCATGGGTCAGAAATTTAAGAGCAAAGCCACCCATGTTGCCAAGGTCTATGCTACATTTGAAGTGGTGCCCACAGCGCAAGGAAATGTTGCAATGCAAGTGGTACGAAGTCAGGAGAAGGTGCAAGTGCAGCCTGAGGAGGTGTCGGCTCACATTTTGACGGAATTGAAAGCTTCAGCTGAGGCATATTTTGACGGCCAGACAAGCTTGAATAATGTCGTGATTACAGTGCCAGCGTACTTTAGTGACGCACAGAGGAAAGCCACAATCACGAGTGCTTCGATGGCGGGTTTCAAGGCTGTAAGATTACTCAATGAACCTACAGCAGCGGCCATGGCATACGGTCTGTTCCTATCGGGCACCAAACTCGTGACAGTATTTGATTTTGGAGGAGGCACGCTGGATGTGTCGTTACTACGTATCCAAGATGGTAAATTCAATGTATTAGGTATTGGAGGTGATACAAATTTAGGAGGTGACGACATCACCTATCGAATGCTGGATAAGTTGCTCGACGTGCTGTTTCAACGTTACAATGTGACCCCCACACAAGTCACGCGAGCAGATCGAGTGCGACTGAAACGAGAGTTGGAAATAGTCAAGATTCAGCTATCAGAACACGAGTCTGCGGATATGACAGTGCACGATCTTGCTGGGGTACCAAAGTTTACGTATACACTAACGCGCCGCAACTTTGAGCAATTATGCGACGTCATCTGGAATCAGTAAGTAATTTATGTCAACTTACGATAAAGTGCATCGGTATGAATTCCTTGCTTTGCTGGTGGATCAGATGTCTTGCAATTGTGGCAAAAGTACTTGAGGAAGCACAAGTCGAAGCCGCAGACGTGGACGAAATTATTTTAGTGGGAGGTTCCACGCGGATTCCAATTTTGCGCTCCAAGCTCTCGGAGGTTTTTCATGGCAAAGTACGTGACACACTTAACGTGAGGGCTCCTTCAGCCACTTACTCGCTCTTCATTCTAGGAACTCTGTCTGTCTTTAAACGCTGACGAAGTCGTGTGCGAAGGCGCTGCGATTCAAGCTGCCATCTTGAGTGGCATGGATCAGCGCGTGTTTCGTGATGTACTCATGATGGATGTCCTTCCGCTTCCTATTGGACTTGAGACGGCAGATGGTAAATTTGAGGCCATTCTTCCTCGAAATGCACGTATTCCAACGACCGTCACTAAATACTTTCAAACGTTTGAAGACAACCAAAGTGGACTGACAGTCGAAGTCTATGAAGGTGAAAACGAGCTTGCCATCGATAATGACCACATTTGCTACTTTAACTTTGCATTACCTCGGGACAAGATTGGAAAAGCGGGTGAGTATTCGCATCCTGTCACCTTCACTATAAGCGCAAGCGGGATTCTGCAAGTGCAGGCTGGAGTTCATCACGATTCCGAGGAATCGCCGACATCCAAAGCTGCCATTTTTGTCATGGGTGCTTATATCGTGGCACTTTTCGTCTTTTACGTCTTTTTCCGCATGTACTTTGCAAACGAAAGAGACATTACGACATAGTGCACCAGACGTACCTCCTAGTGAAATGAAAGATTGTATTCAACTTTGCTTGTCAAGCTGTTCAAAGTAGTTTGATCTTGAAGCCAAGTACGCGTCCAACATTTTCCAGCGAGAGTTACATGAAGCCCCTGCCTTTTCGTCGCCATCAGAATTTATCTCGTTGATTGACGGGGCCGCGGAGGAATGATACTTATAGTAAAGCTCTACAGCCTCTAAAGCTGCCTCTGTGCGTTTGTCAGCCAATCTGCAAAGCACAATCAAATAAGTTTCGGACCATCACACGAAGCAAGTCCACGCAACGTACAATAACGTGACAAGATGGTCAATGTTAGCACTAGCAGCAAGATACTCGAAAAAGTGAGGCTCTAATCGAGTGTTTAGAATGCATGCGTAGGCTTTTCGTTTTGCAGCTTCTGCAAAACCTATCTGAACCAAGAGGTGGACGTCAATGTGTTCTCCAATGCCATCATCAGGAGCGTTTTCGCTAAGTTTGTCGTCAAGAAGGCACGACGTATTCAGTAACTCCTGAAGCACTGAGCCATAACCACCAGCGTGAATAATCGCGACCAGAGTATTGAAACGAGTCACTGCCTTCACAATCACCATTGCGCATCGAACAGCAAAGCCATGCAAATCCAGTTGTTGGACAAGTTCAGCCCCATTTGGTTCGTCTCCAACCATTGTAGCAAGATCTCGAACATGAAGGACGATAGCAGGTACGTCAATTTGATCGAGAAAGGGACATGTGTGGAGCAGGAAAACTACCTTTTCAAAAACAATGCGGATGCTAGGGATGGAAAGCTCAGCAAATTGTGAAACGCCAGTATCTTTCCTTAGTTCGTACGCTGATACCTTAGCTTCTTCACTAGTTATATGTCCACTTGTTGACTGAAGTTGAAGCTTATCCTTGAGGAAGACTATTGGAGAGGTCAAGGTTTTTCCCCAGACTTGTCGACCACAATTGAGTGAGCGCACGAAGGATTTTGAGCTGAGTGGTTTTAAAATGGTAATCAGTGATCGCACCATGCCTAGCTGAAGCATGTTTGATAAAATATCTTCCCATAACGTTGACGCGGCGAGTTGAAAGTCCAGCATGAGTTGACTGGCACATTGCAGCACCCACGGCTCGTTCCGACGGAATCGTCGAAGAAAACTGCGGACAAGCACTTCTTTATCGCTCTTGAGCAAGTACGCCATGTCGTACGGTACTCGATGCTCCTCAAACGTCACCATATGAGTGCAGTGCTTTCGATATTCTAGAAGATCTCTAAAAAATGAGTCAATGTTTTCGGTGCCGTACGTGGTAGCTACAAGTCGCACGACAGCAGCATGTTCCAGTTGACCTAAGCGCAAGACTACACGTAATGCTCTGGCTTTTGCTCGGAACGTGACACCAGCTCGTGGCCGCGAGTCTTTTGCAAACTCGACGAGATAGCTAAAAACTTGCTCACCAAAGAGATTCCCAGCTTTGATATTGCCACTTGCTAAATAAAAGATCCTTTTCGCATAGTCTTCATCAAGTTGGTGCAATTTCTCCGCTTTAAGAAGCTCAAACGGATCTTCCTGGCTCGTCACAACCTTGTCGAAATGAACAGCGTCTTGAACAAGCCACTCCCGAACCAGATCAAGTCGAATCGTCACTTGAGGCAAGTGCAGCAGTTCTCCAATGCTACTGGCCACTGCATCTAGCACATTACTATCTTGATTGTAAAACACTAAAGCGTATCGTCGGTACAACTCTCGAAAAAGCTGCTCAGGCTCCGACACTAAAGCTAGCAACTTTGTTTGCTCCTTGTCATTGATGCCTCCTGCCACGTGTGTTGTCTGCTTTTCAATTTTTAGAAGAAGCATCTCTACTTTGACTTTTAAAATTTTGGCTTGTAGACGCGTCAAAGCTTCTTCGCCAGTAAAGGAGGTACTAGTCACGTCCTCACACTCATCTTGACATGACCCAGCGGCTTCCAATGCAAAAGCGAGTGCTTTTAACTTTTCATCGCCCAGCGGAAAATTGTCGGCTAGCCACTCGGCAGCAGTGACTCGGCTCTCGGTATCACTCAAACCTAGTAAAATGTTTTTAAAGGAGCTAAAAGCAGTCAATTTGGTACGGCTGTCCCTTGTCTTGCACTTGAAATTTTTAGTAATCATATTTCTCAGCAACAACATTCGCAGTTCGTCACGCTCTAACCGAAGAGGCTCAGCGAGGCCGATCAAAGCATCAAAACTTTCTTCCGTCATCAGTCGAGAGAGCACTTCACGAGGCTTTGCCATCAGCTCATGAAACGAAACCTGCTTGCTATCTCGCATCATATGTCCATGAAGCTCGTGTATTGCCGTAAAAGCCTTCAAGAGGCGTAAAATCTCCATTCGTCGCTTCACCTCTTCCCGCTCACGATAAGTTGTGTACTCAAGCAACAGCCGAAACACAAACAATAGCCGATCAAAGTCGTGACCCGAAATCTTGCGAATACTTTTTAGCAACATTTTAACTGAATGCTCTTCATGTATTTCTGAAATAACACCAACGATTTTGTCTTGGTATTCTAGCTTCTCAGTAGCTGACTCGTCGACCAAAAGTGCCTCTGCGTACACAAGTGCGGGAAAACTGTCGTCAATCTGGTAATGGCGCGTAAACTCTAAGACAGTCTGAAAGTCATGATTGCTTCGAGTGATCAACTGCGGCACGAGGTGGCGAATGTATGCCAAGTCACGACGGTCGCTGTGAAATGCCTTGTGATCGCATTCAATTCCAAGTAAAGTAAGGTAGTGCCACCACCTTGCATTCCCTTCCAATTCCACGCACTGGTTTAAAAATGCCATCTGCTGCCACGCTCGAGCAGCGTCTGCTCCAATGAATGCAAGATGCTGGAAACGCTGAAAGTCTTTGGCCACGTTTTCGCGCGAAATCTGCTTACGAAATGCATGAAACGCATCCTCTTGCTTCATCGAAAGCATCAATCTGGAATCAATAGACAACTGTCGTTAGATAACAAGTTGAAAAACTATAAACAACAAACGTACCCCAGCGCCAGATGATTGTCAATCTCTTGTGACCGAAAGATACTCGACAAAAGCTTGACCATCTGTGTATTAGCAACAATCGCTGTTTCTTCAGGCAATTCTTGCATGGACATGAGAGCTTGTAGACTAAGCAGGTGAGCTCGCTCTTCTACGAGGAACGATATGTAACGCTTGGATGTACTCAAGTCTTTCTCTTGGTCTTCGCACCGAAAACTCTCGACTTCAGCGATCGCAAACTTTGTCACAAGCTTCATTGTCTCCAAACTGGCTAGCGCACAAGCATCGCTCCGATACCAACGAGGATATAGTGTCCATCGTCCTCCCTCAGTCTCTATGTTAAGGAAGCAATGCTCTGTGTACTGCAGTGCGTCATTGACAAGAATCGTATTCTTCAAAAGAAGCAACGTCTCGTCAAGACTCTCCATGTCGCACGTGCAAAGCGCATACCTCAACAATTCCAGTGCGTACATTGGTGCTTGAACTCGCGCTAATTGAGCAAAAGAATGTGCTTGATGATGAGATAGCGACTCATTATAGTTTTCATTCACGTGACGTGACGAGTACAACAAAATAGAGCGCGCAACTTTCCTCAATATGTCGGCAAGATTGACTCGACCCGAAAAAGCAGTACGGACTGGACCATCGAGATTGTCAGAGCGGCGATTTGAATTACACAATCTTTTGGGATACAATTCTCGAGAAAAACGAACAGCATGCAAGATAGACCCATTACTGACAGCACTTTGTGCAATTAAAGCTCGGCATGTCTTGGCGTCGATATCCACAACGGATGCAAATCGATTTAAATCAAATATGAGCCGAGTCCTCTTGTCGTCTTGCTGCAATTCGAGATTCGAAGGATGCAGAATCTGACGCTCTTCTTGCTCGCAAGTTCGTTGCCTCTTTTTGGCAGCCATATGAGTGAGATAACTAGTTGCTAAAGCTCGTTTTTTTCCATTGCCATTTACAAAATGTGTCGCTCCAATGACAGACTCTTCAATCCTTTTAACGTCATCATCCTCTTCAGCAAACAAGACGTCGGGTTGAATCATGTCCTTTAGCACCTGTTCACACAATTCAATATCTCGTATAGTCGAGAGGGAAAGCAAAAGTCCAAATTCGGTTTCAATCTGGCAACTTCGCTGTAGATCCTTTAGAAATGCGTCGGATAACAAGAAATCCGGACTCTCGACGTAAACACGGAGCGAGTCATCAGACGCAAAGGTCAACAGTGACTTGAGCTCGGATACATACACTGTAACCAGAGACTGGAGCATGCACAGAGCGAACGACTGCGGTTTTTGCTTTCTGTTCGCCTCGTTTACTTCGGCCTCCGACCTCAGCAACAACACGCCAAATTCCACGATCTCTTCCATCAAAGACGCATACAAAATCAAGTTTGATGTCGGATCCAATCGTTTCTTGATTTCCGAGAGTGCATCCATCGCCATCAGTACTCGTTTTGAAACAATAGGACCAAGATCTTTGGTTCTAGCGTCAAAATGAATAAACAAATTTTCTGTAAAGCGAACAACTGCCCGATCGCAGCGCAGACCAGAATTTGCATCAATTAAAAGCATCGCATCCTTGAAAGCTGTGGGCATTGAATTTTGACTCAAAATGTGCGACACATATCGTGACGCACTCTTTGCATCAGTAGGATCATAATGCTTGATCTTATACTTTGTAAGCATGTCTTGAATCTCCATCAAACGTACACGGTCTCTGATCTCTTTTATACGCTCTGTTTTCCACTGTGTGCACTTAGTGACATACTCTTTCAGTGCATTCGAATACGGGGGTACAACGGATCGTAGTAACACAAGTGTTGCATCTACGCGCAAGTTGATGTCTGAAATCTCATCAAGCAGTACCATGGCTCTACTCTCGTCAACAGCGTCGCAAGTCGTCATGGATTCAGCAAGCTCCGTAACGTAGTCATACAAAACCGGGTCCACCTCAACGTCAGAAGACTGCAAATACTTTTGCACATGCTCCTCCACTTCTTTTTTAAGAGACGTTGCATCCACCCCGCGGTCTAGCATACTCATTGCAATCGTTGCAGGTGTTTCATCTTTGAATAAAGAAAAAGAAATGAGAAATTGATGCTCCTCCGCAAGACGTTGAACGTCTCGTAACTTTTCGCACAAACGTTCAAGACGTTCAAATGGGTCCTGCGTTGGTAATACTTCAGCATCATGGGTCATGTCGTTCGATTCAGTAGACAATTGCATGTTGTACCCATTCATTAAAAAGACAACAACATTCACGGCATTTTCTTCTTCATCGGCACTTTTAAGTAGATTACAGATACCAATAGCAGTATCCACATCACACTGTGCAGCTGCAGCTTCCGCTCTTTTAAAAAGCCACACCGCTACTTTAGCAAGCAAGTCTCGGTCCCCCGTCTGAGCTTGCCTAACAAGAGTCAAAACACTCGGTAGAACCCCATGCTGGATCCATGGTGCATACGCTGAAAGGGGAAGGGACGCTGGCAAGGTATCCAGTAACATTTCGACGTCACGTATAATATCGTCGTCAACGTGGCGATCCCATAGTATCCATACTGCCCTCATAGAGCCCACTTTGAGATATTTAAGCAAAGAATCGACTACTGCCATGGTTTGAAACTGCTGCCACTTGTCACGTAGCGTCATTTTACGTGATTCTGCCGACGAGTTGCAGACTAGTTGAAACGTAGTCCATTTGTACGACAGCTCACAGATGTCGTCACACCATTGCAGTAACGGTGTCACAGGAGACAACGACCGTGGTGATGAGTTTGTATGCTCACGAATCTTTGCTGCAACTGCTAGCAATCGAGCCAATATAGAACACGATTCATCGTCGCTTTCACCAATGTTCCTCGTACAGACGTGGATCTTTGCTTGGAATCGCGCCAACACTTCTTCCTGCAAGAGCGATGAGATCGGTGTACTCATCAAAGAGTCAGCAATTGACACGGCGTCCTTATCGGAACCCACGACAAAACTATCGTCAATGATACTAGGCGATACCTCACTTTCTTCTGTCAGCATGAACATAGAAATACCTCGATCCGTTCGACAAGCTGCGAGCGCTTGGCGATGATCCGTATTTTCAGAACTAGGAATTGCAAATAGTGCCACATCCACACATGCAGCTCGAGTTTCCAAGCACTCAAAAGACTTTGTTTTCGACACGACGCTTTTCCTACTGTCACTTGAATCAGGGTACGAGATCTCTATCAATCCAAACGTAGGCATTCCATTGCCATCCTCAGACAATGTGGCAACAGCGAGTTGCGCTACACTGTCGTCCTCATTCTCTCCTTTCCCAAGAATGGCAAAGCTCACGACCTCAGACAAATTCACCTCAAACAACTCGATCAAGTCACGCCAGTTCCACCTGCCACACACAACAAATCTATCGTGAGTTCACAAACACCACCTGTACACTGTATACTCCTCTCGAATCATACCACGATATCTTTCCTTCACAGAGAATTACGAGCGTGTCGTAATTGTTATCGAACTCCATTGCGACCACAAAAGCGGATCTCAACTCAGTCACTGCAACATTCTATACAGCAATTGTTGTAAATTTAAAAACCTCGAGGAGCAAGTATTCCCAACCAAGTACCTCAACGTTCATTTCCATGTCCTTTGCCTTCCACACACTCACAAATGCTCCATGGTTACCTAAAATGATACATTCGTCCAACAGTCCACTCCTTACCAGCATACACGATTGCGCATGTTTAATCAGGCAATCAACACATGACCGTTTACAAGAAATCGTATTCATTACAGCGTCCAAAGCTACCAAGTTTTCAAGCTCAGCAAGCCGAAAGGCGCCAAGCTGTAGTAAAACTCCCTGTTGTGTCACCACCACCACTTGAAAAGAGTTGCTCAAGCTTTGTTTGCTATGTAATGACATAAATTTAATCGAAACGAACACATCCAAGTCCTCCAGATCAACTTGGTGTCGAATCAAGAGTGTTCCACTGTTGTTGTAGAGCAAAACAGTCCCTGAAGCGTCTGCAATTGCAAGGAATGCCCCACAGTCACTAAGCGCCATTGCCTGCACTTTTTCACGTGTATGGAACGGTGTTGAATCCACTTTTTTCAGTCCGTTAGCCTCGTACACATTTAAAAGATGCACCTGCATTCTGTCTTCCACTGCGACTAATGCTGCACTTTGAGCCCCGTGGGCAATCCAAGGTACGTTTTGACTGGACATTATTGGCGCGTCTGAGGAAGTAAGGTGGCCATTTTCAGTGCGAACTTCCCACAATAAAGATATCGGCAATTGCGGTGAAATATAATCGTCATGGCCGTTGTTCTTGTCCTGGGAAGCCCGCGCTGGCGCCAAGGGCTGAGAAGTGACAGACATGAAGTTGAATTGTGGTTCAGAAGGGTTTATGTTGGTGTTTTCTACACAAACGGTTTAGCATAGGTTTTGTGAGATAATCGGGGTCGAGTTTAGTAAAAAAGTATTTTGTCAACTGCTATCACTCGCTTAAATTATTGACGTGTTCGAAACACTGCTGTAAAGACTTCACACTATTTTTGTGCTTTGGTCGATTCTGAACTTTTTACTAATGACTATATTCAAATGCAGAGACTTTATTACCTTTGAATGTTTGATATACATTGGTATGCGACATAGTATACATTATGGAAGGGAGCCTGCCGTGCATCAGAAGCTATCATTCCTTTTTTACGGGGACTCAACAATAATATACACAAGCGCGGTTATATAGAACAGTCTATTACATTCTCCTTTACTTGATCGAAATGTTTATTTGGTCATAGCAATGGCCAAACAGCCTGCAAAGAGAAGAACAAGTCAGCTGGGTCGTTTAGCCATCCCCAAACAAATTTTCAAGGAGGCAACCTCGGTATCTAAAGTTGTCTTTGGACCAAAATCGGTGTCTGTGGCTGATATTACACTTACAACAAAAGGAGCGCTTGCAACAAAGGTCAATCTTGCGTCAAGGGGAAATAGAAGTATTTTTACGTTTGTTTGAAAGACCTCGCACTCCACCGTTCTGGAAAGCGCAATCCTACTGTTCTCTTCCTGGAAGTCCGCGGACACCTACGCCTTCAGGCTTTAGAAAGACCAGGAGTTCTGCAAGCGGTCTGGCGAACACCAATCCCATTACGGCTGCAAATAAGGCATAAGCCAACGACAACTGACGATCCTAATGTGGAATTGGAAGGCCCTCTACGAGGTATTTTACGTCCGTGGGCTTACAGTACATACGCTTCATTTAAAAATTCGAAGACAACTCATTTTTGAGATGTCTTGGCTTCGATAAATTATGACAGGCGCTGGAAGCTTTAGTTTGGAATTGCCATAATGGCCAAAAGACAACAGTTTAATTGAGATGCCCGTTGCTTCTTACTTTCAATTAATATGGTCATGCTGGAGCCAATTTCGTGGCTTTCACAAGTTCTGTCAAGCGAGATAACCGCGTCACTTTACAGTAGGCTATTAGCGCCGATGAAAGTTCCCCTTTGCTTCAATACGCACTCGACAAGGAAGGATATTTGGCCTTGGCGATCAAGTAGCGCCTGAGGGGGGTTGTAATCTCTCGGCCTTGTTCCTTCTTCATGCGAAACAGCAGCTTTTACATGACCGAAGGCACGTGTTTAAGATTGCTCTCGAGGTTGACCCCGGTGTTCAGCCTGTAATTTTTTTCAAAGCGATCCTGAATTTGAAAATGAGATAAACTCTTTGGCCAGAGATTCACAGTCGGATCGACCATTGGTCATTTCAGAGCAGAACGCCAAAGCTGCATCGGAATGCTTTCATCTGTAGTATGCTCCACGCATGACCAATCGTTCCGAGGGCTCAGCCATATGGAATTTCGTCTCCTCGGCCGTATATTAATTAAAACGGTCGCCTTAGAGGCAAAGCCGGGCGTGGTAACAGAGCTTTTGAAAAGTGCTATGAACACCTTAGGACTCATATGATACTCGGGGGCCTAGAAGGTCGTAATATCTACAAAGACCCCCCACAATAAAACTTGGGTGTGCCGACATTGTCGACCCAAGACTTTCCGGTACCATGAAAATTGCGATTAAACCAATTTTGTATATTCACACAAGCTGAACTTACCTGTTCTGGGATAAAAGTTAAGTATTCAAGAATACTTTTTATCTCAAAATAAATATATTTCAATCGCCATTTCCATACTTCTTTTTGTTTGTCGTGAGTGGATGCAATCGCAACCTTGACCTGATGATGATATAAAGCCAACCGTATGCTAAGTCGGAAAATACTATTTGGGTAAAAATGATCTCAAATTAGAAATCTGGAAGAAAAAGATTGTCGAGCCTCATATCCACTTTCTTGAAAACCATGTGCGATACTAACAGTCAATCGAACTATAAGTTGCCTAGCCCAGGGTGTAAAATTCGTGGATGTGTGAGCAGCATTGTCGAGTGCAAACTTATACATTGGTATTTGCTGACATACAAGTACGACACTTTAGCGCGCATAATGCGCAGATTGTTTTCGGGCACACGTTTATCCTCTTCTGCATGACCATCTGTCGGAAACATTGACTGCTGTTGACATCAGTAAGCGAGCTACAAGTTTTTGTTATTGCGGTAACCAAGCGCCGCAATTATCCGCATATTACAGTTCGATATTATTGAGCTAAAGCAGAACAATCACAACGATCATAGACACATGGATTTATGTGTATTCGACGTAAACTAACCCCTGTTTAAGCGCATATAAAATCTAAACTTTTCTGCAGTTTAGATTTTTATCTGATAGGACAGGAAGCCCAACACTGCTGCACGAAAGCCATACGCTTTCATTTCTTCCTTATAAAAATCGCCGGTCAAGAGATTTAAGCTACCAGAATCCACATAGCTTTCTGATGCGCGGAGTGCTAACAGCTGTTTTGGAACTGGGTTTTGTGCCCTTCATAACACTAAGACTCTTTTTATCATTAAGCGTCTAGTTTACCCTACTGTCACACTGCGCATGGCCAAAGCAGTCACACTTTTAGGTTGATTGTTTATTCAATTTATAAATCTGACCTCAAATGACTCGATTAAATACCAAATTAGGTACCCCCCAGTCTCAGATGGAATGGCTAATCGCTTGTGCCAAAGGGTTCGATATAAGTCGTCGGTACGGAAAAGACGCTTTGTGTCGTATACGCCTCGACAAGATCATGAAGAGGTGCGGTAACGTCTACATTTACATCTGGCAAAAATTGAGATTAACAAAAACGCAGTATGAGTTGCTCTACAAGCATCAGGAAGGCAGCGCCTCGAATGCTCTTAACTCGGTTCATGTAAATCACGCCTGACATACAGCAAACGCTGTCTACGGCGATCCTTGCTAACTTACTCCACGTCCGCATTTAGTGCCCCGTTCGCGATGTCTTGGCCTACATCAAACAACGCCTTGTGTGGTATGCAGCGGGCGCTGTTCACGACTCATGTTGTATAGTAGATATTGCAAAACTTCGAGATCAAGTCCTCTAGACTTAAACTTTGGCTAAGGGCTGATAGGCATGCACAGAGTGCTGTCTTCTATAAACTCTGCTTAGTGGTTTACGCGCCACCTCGCGTACCGGTAGGGCTTCAATCATTCTGCCTGATTGAATACATACATCGAGCACTGCATCTGAAAAGCACCACCTGTGGATACTGTGTCAGCTTACTTCTCGCGAGTATCCTGTCATTTAAGTACTCAGCATACTAATTAATTAACTCGGTCCAGTATCCGCGCTAACATATTCTGGCAGAGACGAGTGCATGACTCTCAAAAAAATTCAATTGGTGTTACTTACGGTATTAAGTTCCAATCAGACCGCGAGTTCGTGTTGCATCAGCCACGCCATACCTAGGATGATGCCGTGCCTCGCGGTGAAATATACGCATTCGACATTACTAAAGTCGAGGAGCGTAAACGCCTTGTTCGACCGGGATCTTTGATACGGTGATCCTTGTTCCCGAGCCAAGCGAACAGAGACACCGTTATCATGATGCGCTTATAGCGCTTTAGCATAAGGCTGACTTACTGCAACAGTGGCGCGCCAAACAGAGCTTTTGGCATCCCAAAGTCGACAGGAACTGACCACGATCGAGTGAAATTATGTTGATCAGCAATGCAACCGAGTAAGCACATTTCCTGTTATAGTACACGGACATTGGAAGCAGGGCCCTGTCGATCACCAGTTCCTTCATGGGATCCAACAAAGCTCGGTAATCCTTCAGTATGCCTCGCCTCTCCGGTAAACATAAGCATCATATGGCTAAAGCTGTATGTGCTTCAAAGCATACACTTTGTGGCACCTGGGTTAATTTATATATATTTAAATACCAAGTATTTATGAAGCAGATGTATGTTACGGCTGTATCCATGATGCGTGATTCAGCAATGAAGCAGCAATGTGTGAGTTTACATGTAACAGAATGAAGTTGGCAATATAAGTATACCTAATGTACCATTCCTTCCTTACGCCGATCAAATGGTTCGTATTTTATGGGTAGGGTGTATCAAATTGCGACGAGATTGTAGAATACAAGCATATTACTTGACCAAATTTATTTGGCTGTATTAGTTTGTCAACAATGTTTAATGAATGTCGACAGCTGAATGTTAGGCACTATCAGTGCCGCTATAGTCCTAAACACACTAGTTAGAGAGTCTAGAAACTGCGACGGGAACCTTGCACATTGGAGGCGTACAAAAAGTAATGAACCATTTGGCAATCAATCACATACTCTTCCCGCTCTTGAGAAATCCGAAAGTAGTATATTCGTGTAAATACTGTTTATCTTTCAAATATGTTTGTTCACCTTTGTCTTTTAGTTAGGCGATTCTGCTATTTATTGAAAACTTTAGCTCTTAAAAAAATCGTTATGTTTCGTACATAGATGGATACAAATAGCGATTGGATGAGTCATCTACAGCAAAAGCCATGAATCCGAGGCTTTCGCTTTCTTCGTCTGGTGAACAGCTAACATCTGCGCCAACAATTGGTAAAAATGATGAAGGGAATCACGATTGTTCGGTAATCGCCCGTCTTAAATAATCCCCGCCAGGCTTCAAAAAGGCCTCAATTTAAGAAAAATGTCAAAATGACTTTAAAATGGACAAGCTATATAAAGTAATAGAATTGTCGCCAAACTACCATCACTAGCCGTATAAACAGCCTCACCTGTACTAACAAAAATCTATAGTATTTTTCACTGAGCCAAAAGCTAACCTGAGATGCCCTTGTTGACAATGTCGAACAAGTAACTCACGGAAGACGGCAAAGTCGAGAACCATTACCCACGGCACTTTTCGCGCGTAGGACCAGTAATTATATGATGAAAGTAGTGGGAGATGGGCTTAGCGAGTCGCCTATTTACAAGCACTGCTGCAACTCACTGTTCCGTGAGATGTTCGCTCCTTTTCTAAAAAGTTAATTTGATATTTAAACCGCTCTGGTTGGTGTTGCCCGCGTAATACTAAGCAGTACGCTTATCTACTACGTGCATCATACGGGCTTACATTTCGTTTAGCGTGGACGAAAAAAAAGCTAAAAAAAGGAATGATTCCTCCAGCACAACTAGTACACAATACGTGCTTCGTGTCAAATCCAGCTTTATGCATTCGTTTGGAGTTATTGGTATTAAGAAGACTAAAGTGGCTTGCATTCGGTCATGTTTACGTTTAGATAAACAATTAAGCATCACGGCTTTTCGGAGAATTTTTATCGAAGAATGACCTCAAAGGTGTTACAATAAAAAATCTACCCACATTGGTTACGCACTTCGGCTTCAAGTACAAATTTCTCACTTGACGAGTCGGAGAAAAGTTTCTCCGCGATATATCGGCTTATGTAAAATGCCAAGCCAGACGCTGGGTTCTTCAATTTCTTGCACGTATGTGGGGTCGCTCTCACCATCATCAATGTGGGACTAGAAACTGCGTTTGATCTACTAAGCACTTATTGCATTCAAATATCGTGCTGAAGCTGTCCTACGGCTCTCATGAGCTCCGTGCAGAGGAAAAATTGCCACATCACAAGGATCTAAGTCTGTGCCTCAGTATGTGCTCCACATAAAACTTCCGCAAGCCTTGGCAGTTAAGGAGCGCTGGTGGAAGCCGCACCCTCTTCGGCCTTGCTTCTTCTTTATGATTGGCAGCAGATCCTGCGCAAACGAGTGTACGCGCTTGAGATAAATTTCAGGTTTAACTTTCGCGGTCAGGGTGTGGCTTTCTTAGGGCTGGCTTGATCGCACCATTTCGCCTCTTAGCGTTTAAACAATATGGCAGTGAATTGGTGTCGTTTGGCCAGACGCCCTCTTTATACCAAAATAGTCAAGCGCTAAGGCAGAGTAAAATGAAAGTGCTGGAGTCATTTAATGACTTCAACGCATTTCAAAATTCTGGAATTTGTTAAACTTTTTCAGACTTCCCGCAATTAATGGGGCTGTTACGATATCGACTTGGAGTGAAATCTCACACAGCTTTATCACCTTAATATTTTTTCCGTCTTTGTCTAGGAAACTTTTTGATTATGTTCGACGTATTATTATATTCCGTGTCCTCCTGATTACATTTAGACTAGTCAACGAAGTCAGACAATTACATCTGCATTGAAGTAGATCCCGGATCGGAGTCGTCGAAAGGAAGATTACCCATTCGTCTAACAAAAAATCAAAGCATTCGTGCTTTTTATAGCATTTTGAGCATTAAGTGCCTTAATCTTTTTTTTTAAATTTAAAGCTTGCAGATTCGTGACTTCCTCAGCCTTTGACTGCGGACCACAAATGTGGTGCCTCAGTGCACATACTGCGCTTGTACGTCTACGAGCACTAGGTTCACCTTTCTATCCGCGATCTGCTGGTTGGCGATCTGCTGTTGACATTTCCAAGCTATTTTTACAAGTTAAGCACCGTTTGCCAAAAAGCAGCTGTACACTCTTCAGCGCCACCGTATCCGAAAGACCATAGAAGATTTACAATATCATAAGGTAGCTTGCAGTTATACGATCGAGAACAGCTGTGAAGTGCAACATCGTGCTGAGATGAAACACAAACTTGACTACGTTTGTGCTGCTATCAGCATTAAGTAAGTCAAAGACAAAGTCAAAACATAGGTCTTTCAGCAATCGGCCGATACTGGATAGCCTTGCAAAAAAATGATGTTCTAATTTTGGTCTCACTTTTTGGTACATCTCACAGATCTCTTCACATATAATCTCGTGGGAGATCATATGCCTTCAAAAGTATATATTAATTAAGGTCTTGATTGTTTGTAAGAACAGCTCAATTGATCCGAACTCATCCTATAGTAGAAGACTTCGTCTGATTATTTATTGCGATAAATTTACGGAGCGCTATCGAGGGATTAAATCATTCTACTCTGGCATCTTTGACCGCGATAAAAACCGCATTAAAAGCTAAACAAAGACTTCAGGTTTCATATAGTATAGAGCTTATAGCTCTGATCATATCAACCAACTCATAGTTTGACCCGCGCCAAAACGCGAAGGCAAGCTTATGAATTTTGCCAAATTAGTGCCTTATGTGGAAGCTAAGAGGATTTTGACTACCTTGCCATTCGTCGGGACAAGCTTGCAATCCGCAAGTAGAATTTAAATTTCGAAAAGTCGTCAAATCACCTAGATCCTTAAAGGTGAAGAGGGACCTTCATCAGTGCGTACTAAATAGCAAGGGATGTCTTGTCGGGCTCCGCTCAGCTGCCCACGCTACCTAGACTAGAGCGAGATGATTTACTCATACCGCCCTCCTTAAGATGTAGTAATACGCAGCCGATGGTAATGTTGGGAGCTCTGCAATTCATGCTTTACGACTATGACTTGTCCAGCGAAGCCAAAATAAGAGCCTGCCGGAGGTTTACCTTGATATATCACGCTCAACGGCTTTGCAATGTCCAAGAAAGTCAAAGCTTGCTGGAGGATATTCTATAAGGAAACTTATGCTATTTTTTTTCAACACTACTCAATGTCCTTTTTTGATAGAAAGGACATCTTCTTTGCAATTTAATGTTTAAAGAATTTTCCAACATTCGCGTAGCCACCGTTGTACCTGTGCAACTAGTTGATTAGGACTTATCACTGCCTAAGATCGAAAACGTAAGGTAGGCCGTAATGAAGCGGCTTATTTAATATCGGGGCTTGCTTGGCTGCTAAATAATCCCCTGAAGACTCGAATATCTTCTACCGCAAAGACACAATCATCGGAATTGACATACACGAATTCTGATTATCGCGAATTCATGTCTGTCTTAGGTAGCTCGAATGGACCTCAGAAACTGACCTATTTGTCTCAAAGAGGCCACGTATAGTATATCGTCGAGCGATGTTTGGTGATAGGCTGAAAACACTTGTGTGACCAGATTTGTACATGTCGCAGAGGCGTCTGACATTTCTTGTGTCAAAACCAAATCATGCCGCTATATGTAGTTTATGCCGAAAAGGCCTCATTTCGGATTTGATAATAGCAATCTGCCAAATTTAATGCAGTATACAACGTCCATTAGGAAACGTTGCGAAGTAGCAGGTCTTTCCTTGCAATGTGTACTTGTGCAGAAAATACAAAGTCAAACGCTTGATTCGAGTTTGTATTTACTTTTTTTCAGCTTATTGACACAGAAATTTGTGTTCGGTGCGAAAATTTCGACTTTCGTACCATCTCATTTTCGTTTTTGGCAAAACACCAATAATGAGTTCACATTGAGTGCGTGAAATTAGCTATCACAATACAATCTTCACTTGTAAAATTGATTAATCTCTGGATACTTCATCTGCGAATTGCATTTAAGAAGACCATTCCGGGTCTCTTAAAAGCAACACCCAGCCAATTATTTGAGCCTAATAAGGATTCCTCAGGCTTTCGAAGCAACACGCCACGCAAGCTGCTTAGAAGATAGAGTCAAATTATCTTCGTCTAAAAATAAGAGTACATTTATATCGTGGACAGAGGTTATCAGGTTTAGGAACATCACACTCGCAATATCTCTAGCTCTCAATTTGGCTACGTTATCAGTAGCTTTCAACTACTTGAGGCTTGGTAA
Source organism: Plasmopara muralis (assembly GCA_003676415.1). Classification (NCBI taxonomy): domain Eukaryota; phylum Oomycota; class Peronosporomycetes; order Peronosporales; family Peronosporaceae; genus Plasmopara; species Plasmopara muralis. Next base: position 128,073 of record RCHQ01000109.1, on the reverse strand, counting down.
CCCTGATATGTCTCCAGACGAAGAGTACTTGCCGTGACGCGACAAACAATTATGCTGTCTGTCGTTCTTGTGGATAAGATCTATTCTCCAGCAGGCTCACTCCTGAATTCTAGGAATCCAATCAGAATCGTATTCTTGTCGATGTTTTGCGATCCACCCTGGGTAATATTATAGTGCCCACCAATGAAATTGTGCTATCCACATTTTAAAAGGCCTATGATACCCGCTTGCGAAGCGTTTTCACTCGCACTTTGTGTTTTACGTATAGAGCGCTATCTTTGGCGCCATTACTAGCTTAAGCTTTCAGCAGAGATTGCCTTTATACTAAGACACGCTTCACTTCTAACGACAGCATGCTTATTGTTAGCGTGTTACATCCTTAGCTTCCTTTTAGGGAGTCGTATACTTCACAAGGCTGAAAGCATGACTAATTAAAGCCCTGCTACGCACAAAAGAGCGATTCTTATCGCTGCTTCCTCCTCTGGCAAGAGATGAGCGCGAAGCGGGTTTATCCTTCGATTGCACATGACCACAGTCACTTTGACTCCTTTGGGAAGTGGTGTCTGATCAAAAGAGGTTTTGTATACAAATTTTTGTGAAGCTCACGCCGATCTTAGGTGCAGAAAAGAAAGCGTACAAAGTGGTATAATCATAGCTCACCGGAAGAAACGCAGCATTCCTTTGCTCCTTCATGTGTTCCCGACAAGATTTTTTCAGTAAACTGCTATCACGGGTGGATGCTCAGTTTTTAGCCCATGAGAAATTGATGCACATTTAAGTGTAGCCACATCAGTTACCGACTCATCCAGTGGACAAAGTTATGATAATTTTTTTATTTTACAAAGGTGACAATCTGAAATTTTCTGGCTTGGGCCCGACAGTAGACGTTATCGCTGCAGCTACCAGAGCATGTGCTAATTAAGCTATAGAGTATAAGCTTTGCACTTTGAGTTTAACGCCTCGAAGCGTTCCAACTGGTTGGCAGCAAAACGCAGTCGCCTCTCGAGGCTTACACAAACCGCCAAGTCTTCAGCGTAGCACAAACTGCGCGACCCGTAGTCGTAGGAACTAGGTCATTTTCATCCTGGTACCTTTGCGAGGGTCCAGGTCGACAGTTTGCCATAGTAATTGCGAGCTATCAGTCGGGATGGGGTCACACGGCACCCTGCACAAAAAAGGCACGCAGGAAGATATTTGATTATTCTGATCACTGTCGTCGGGTTTAAACTGTGCAATATATAGATTGCACTTTGAACCGATTTAGTTATTACGTTTTGATATGAAAATAGATGCATCTGGGTGCCAAATCTTGTAAGGCTTCTATTGATCAGAAAGCCAACTTTTAACACCCACAGCAGTATTTTGGGATATATGTAAGCAAATCTTTGGAATTTGACACAAATTCTTAGGCAAATATCAGCGTTCAACTCTTCCTAAGTAAATCCGTTAAAAGTGTGGTTTACGAGACTTTAAGTGCACCTGTGTTCAGTCTTCGACTGTCCAGACCCAAAAAGTCGAGGCCGTCTGAACTACCATCGAATTCGTGCCAGGTAGGATAGCTTGCAAAGGAAACTGTCGACCAGTATTCAACTTGACTCCCTTTGCTCGCATTCGTTGACATGTTGATCGAAGATGACAAAACGCTTGATTCGGCTTCGGCTTTCGGACTCAATGCACTAGCCGCGCTAGCTACTGTTTTAGGTGGCTGTGTCATCTTTAGCAACAAACTATTACAACTCGCCAACCCCAAGTTTATGGCCGTTCTCCTGAGTGCCTCCGGCGGAGTCACAATATTCCAGGCACTCGTGGTGCTATTCATGAGTTCGTTTTATAAATTCTACAGAACTTTTGGGAGCTCTGATGATGCAGTAGAAATGAGTAAAGACAGCAACAATCTCGGCAACGCGTGGTTGGTAGCCAACGGATGTTTTGGTTGTGGAATTTTTATCAGCTACCTCGTCGACTTTATTGTTCAAAAGCTCACCCCTGGCCAAGATACGAATGGTACGGCTCGAATGCCGCCAGGATCTTTAGAAGAAGGTTCATATGACCTCAAGTCACCTGCAGAACTCACCCAGAACGAGGACAGTGATGTGTTTATCAAGATGGATGGAGCTGCCAAAGAGAAGCTGCAACGTATGGGCATTTTAAGTGCCATTGCTGTCGGTATTCATAACATTCCCGAAGGCATAGCTACTTTCGTGGCATCCTCCGAGCACACGTGGATCGGTCTGTCGCTTGCAATTGGCGTCGCCTTACACAATATTGCAGAGGGCATTGCAGTTGCTGCTCCAATTTACTTTGCGACGGGCAGCACGTGTCGTGCTTTACTTTGGTGTGTCTTGTCAGCCCTCGCACAACACATCGGTGGCCTCTTAGCGTTCGCATCAATAGGTATGAACGTTAACAATGTAGCACAGGGCATACTCTACGGATTGTGTGCCGGAATGCTGTCCGGGATCAGTATGAAAGAGATCATCCCCACTGCGTACATGTACGCTAACGGCCGGACGTACCTCGTATCGGCGGGCACATTAGGTGGTATGTTTTTAATGTCTTCTGGTCTCATTTACTTCAAGTACATAGGAGTGTAATTTTGGCGATAATATTTCTTCATATTGAATTACGTGAAGCGATAGGTGGATTATATCGCGTATAGTTAGCAACCAGACACAGTTTTAGAGGTAAAAAGCGCTAATGAAATAGTAAAACCAATAAATTAATTAAGCGAATCGATACAAAAGAGTAATCGTGTGTATATAGGATCAGCGGGAAAAAGTAAAAATCATAATCTATATAGTTGAATTAATTATGGCCTCTCCTCAATAAGACCTAGAACGTTTAATTGGTAACAGTGCGGCGTAGACGATTTTCTTTACAGGTAACGCAGATGCAACGACCGTCCACAATCGGGCAGCTTAGCGCTTTTGTATGATACACTTCTCCTTTGTGGTAGTGGCAAAACTCACGGTCACAGAGACAGCAGTAGTGCAGGATACGTCGGTCCAGTGTGGCCGTAAATGGCACTTTCTTCTTGTGCTTGGGATCGTAACATACGTGGCAATGGTTGCGTAGTGCGCGCGTTTTAGCTGGAGGATGCCGCGGTCGGAGCTTGCCCTTTAGTTCTGGAACTGGCACCATATATGTAGATCGACTGGAACTTGTCACTAAGCCGAACTGATTTGTAGCCTGCACGACAAATTTGTACGTCTCTCCATGATGCAATTTGTCCACAATCACCGTAGTCGGTAGTGGTACAGCCAGCAGTTTAATCCACTTGATCTCTTCCGTCTTGGTGCGCGTCAAACGCACCGTATAGCAGACGATGGGCACCCCATTATCCACGGGTTTTTCCCACGATACACGAGCAGCGGCACTTTCCACGGTTGTCTTGCTAGGCTCAACCTCGACCGTCACGCGCGAAGGCATGTTCGGGGGCAAGCGACGCAAAAGTCGAAGCAGCGAATCAGCATCCCCGTAAATGATTCCTCGAATCGGCAACATCACCACGACGAGTAGGACGATTGCGTCATCCAGCCACCAAAAGTAAATTTTAAGTAGACCCCATACACCGAGTATTTTGTCCTCATCGTCATCATAAGAGTTTACGTCATCTTCAATGTTAGAGTCCGCGTCTGCATTTCCATTCTCGTTATTACTACTTTGAGAAAAGTGCGAGCGTGATAATCGTGAAATTCTTGAGCTTGACAATAGTGGCGAAGGTTGTGCAGATGACAACGTCAAAGCGCTAGCCAAAGCGTCTTCACAACGCACAAATGTACGCGGGCTACGTCCATACGAATTCCACGTCGTAAGACGGTAAATTACATGTTCACGAGGTCCCACGACGTCAAGAAACTCTGTGTCTGCTCCAGTATACACCGAAATCCATGTTGACTCACCGGGATTGCGACGTTGAAGTTGATAGCGTTGTGGTGTCTTCTCAGTAGGCACCCACGCAATTTGCAGTAGCTTTTTATCCTGCGCCGTCGAGCCTTCTGCCGTGCAAGTACTCGACACAATGGCCGCGGGTTTGCGGCCCATCCCAAGATACTTCATTTGTAAAAACATGGCCAACTGACGACGATGCAGTTCACTCTGAACGCCAATTTCCTCTAATCTCACGCCATCGTTTGCCATCAGTAAAGGAAACGTATAGCCGGAGATTGAATTGGCTCGAAATACGTCACTATACTGGGGTAGTTGCACAGCATAGGCAACCCAGTCGGCCACTTCAGCTACTGTCATTTCAGCGCCCACGCTTTCCCATCGTTCATCCAACTCCTTCCACGAGATGACGGCATCGTGGTCACTGTCCAATTTTTTAAGGGCAGCGTCTACGTCTTGATCCGTCTGTGCCCTTGTCTTAAGCTCCGAAAGATCTAAGCCGCCACTGTCGTCAGTATCCAGCAAGTGATGTAGCTTGTCTTTAATTTCTTGAATCTCGCGGTGTCCCACGTGTCCATCGCGGTCAAAGTCCGCCAGTAAACTCTCTGCAGTTTCCGTCGCAAGCACAAATGTAAGCACTTAAGCAGCACAAGAAAGCAGAAAAAGCCACTGATATTTAGCTAGTAATTGGTGACAGAACACAACACGAAAGTTATCGACAGTCACCACGTACCAACTTCAGGTTCTTGGTGGGTTTTGTTGCACTTATTGGGCTTTCTGCACGCCATATTAACGTCGTCAGTAGTTTCAGCTGTCGTCACCGCTTCCTCCATTATATTGCTGGAATCTGAGAGTATCAAAAAACATCAGGCGATTGACAACACCAATATTGTAATATATATACATATATACCGTACGTGGCGTGACGACGTCCTTAGCGTTAGTATTTCCCGAGCATAGCAGAATAAATAGCACCATCACTAGAATGACAGTTGGTAGAGGAGGCCATCTTCTTCGAAGAGGAATGGTGCTACAGACGTCACAGCGTACACAGCGCCGGTAAACGCGCAGTGGAAGCAGTGGTCGCATGCGATCCATGAAGAAATCGTGCGAAATACATTTGAGTCACACAAAAATGTTACAATTTTTGCCAAGCCTAAAAAGCATCCTGTCTGAATAGAAAAAAGAACTATCAAAAAGAATAGAAGTGCAGCTTCGCAATTTCAATAGTTGAAAAGAAAAAAACAAGAGCTTTTTACTTAAGAAAATTAAATTACAGCGACTTTATATACGCGCTGCAATATTAAGCAGTAGATTGCGCAACTGGTCAAATGCAATCCGATACCAAGTCAGCAACTCTGGTCATTGATTTGTCAGCCGCTATTGATTAGTGTGGTATGTAGCATTTTCCTTAAACACTTCGAATTTGTCTAGTTTTAAGTGTCCTCCTTCTTGATAGCAATACAGATCAGCAGCTTTCTATCGCCCAAACGATCTTGCTGGCGAGAATACAAAGTGCAAGATGGCAACAACTAATATAAGTTACTGCAGAGCTTCGATGGCCAAAGAAGTTGGCAAACCCCGTAAAGTAAGTTAGTACACTTGTCAATGCAATTAACTTCCTGTTCTGTCGATATTCGAATTAGTTGTGAAGGTGCTGTCCTTTGTCGTTGTATGCAGCGAACGGCTATGTGTGCGAGCTCGCAATTAAAAAAAAAAATGATATTTTCAGGCTTATAAGCGCGTAAAAACCAAAAGTGATCGGATATATAATTCGTTGGCCAAAGTGAATGTTGTGTGAAGGGCGTACGAATGTGACAAGATTTGTCACGTGGGGGAACCAGTGTTTCTTAGCAATAAACCTTTAGGGGGGGAAGAAAAACCTTCGTGCCGTGCTAAGCACTTCAACTTGCCTTTTGACAATGAGTTCCCCACCGCCACTGGGCAGCATGTTGCCCATTGGACCCGATGGTATACCGAGTCCACCTGTGGGTAAGAAGAAGAAACCTGGACGCACACCGAGTCTCATTTGGCAACTACTGACCGACGAGCCAAACCCACAACGCCGCAACTCGGCGACTTGCAAGCACTGCAAAATGTCTGTGGCATACTATAAAAAATCCGAGCAAGCGATTCGCCATCTCAAAAAATGTGGCCGCTTTCAAGAGATGCAGCACCAATTTGCCTTTATGAATCAATTTTCCGACCATTTGCCATTGTACAACCAAAAAGTCATGGCGAAAAGTCCTGCGTCAAAACGACCGAAAACCGATCGAAGTGCGGGTCAACAGTCTCAAAATCAAGTTCAATTAGATGTGCAACTACAAGTCACAGGAACTCTAGGAAGTGCATTGGACCAAGCAGCGGCACACCACGCGCAAGTGATGAATCAAATTGCAATGCAACAAAGCATGTCTGAGAGTTTGATGGATCCCACGTCAATGACAATGACGTTAAAAGACAATCCAAAGAAAGTTGCATCGAAGGACAAGAAAATCAAGAATGGACCATTGTCCAAGACTCAGAATGAGCGCTTTGAAGAGGAATTGGCTATGCACGTGTACGTCACTGGAATGGCTTTCGAGGATATTGAAGAGTCCCATCTAGCCAGAGCTGTGGCGTTATTACGCCCGAATGTGAAGCTTTTCGATAAGAAAAAACTCGAGACGGATTTGATGAGTCGATGCTATGAAAAGATGCACAAACAAGTGTGGGGGACTCTATCGACGAGTCTCGCTCGAGTTTGTTTGAAGCGAGATGCGTGGTCAAATTGGAATTTGTATCATACGCTTAATTCGGATGAAGCATTTGTTACGTACATGGCCGTAAAAAACAACAAGCTTTTTTTTCTGGAATCGGAAAAAGCTGTAGGAACCGAGTCGCAGTACAATTCCATCTTAATTGCTCAAGATATCAAGCGAATGATGCAGCCGATTGTGAACAATATGAGTGGTGTTGTGACAGGTAGCACCGAGTACCATTCTCGAGCGTGGGATATGCTTAAGGCCGAGTACCCGACCAAGTTTTTTTACGGATGTATCTGCCATGCACTTCATTTGGTAATAATGGACATTTTCGGACCAACAGAGACACTAGACAATGATCCGAGACGATCGACACCACGACTTCCGATGGATTTTCCGTTTCAGGATCTGGTTGAGTTAACTAAAAGTTGCAACGAGCTGATGTCGTTCTTTGGTAGCTATCAGTATGCGCCAAAGTACAAAATCCTCGACTCGCAATTGCTGCATACAATGAAGGACTTTGCCAATGCTTCGCCGACCATGTCGTGGGGTACGCTGGCAGCACGATATCGTGTATTGATGCAGTCTGAAGAAGCACTGCAATCGATTGTGAGTGACCCAGACTTTCTCGGGCCCGGGTCACCAGGAAATCAGTGTGCAATTCGAACAAATATTAAAAAATTTGTGCTGAGCCTCAATTGGAAATTAACGTTAGAAAAGGCCATTACAATACTGACGCCGATCGAATTGATCTTGTACAAATTTCAAGATGATCAAGCGCCAATTTCTGAAGTTTACTTCGAATCAAAGCACTTACTCACGGACTTTGATGCAGTTTTCGGTCTTACGACAGTCGAGTTGGAATACATAAAAAAGGTCGTCACGGAACGCTGGCAGTACGTCCTGAGTGAAGCTCATGGTTTGGCGTTTTTACTGGATCCACGGTACATTGGAAAATCCATGACAAGGGATTACCGTGAACAGATTGAAGAGCTAATATTTAATTTTCCCGAAACGGACCAGGATATGGGAATTAATGAAGAACGAAGACGCTTCATGACTGAAGAATACACAGATTATGTCTTGTACGCCAAAAATCAGCGCAACAGCCGCACGTACAAGTGGGAAATGCTGGAAAAAGGCAACCGCACGCCATTGCAATTCTGGCAGACGGATGCAGACGATTGGCCGAATCTCAGATCACTGGCGCTCGCGCTTTTTTCGCTGGCACCGAGCAGTGTGGCGTCTGAAAAGGCGCTTTGTAAGAGCACGTTGACTCAGTCTCGCCGCCGCAACAAGCTCGGTATTGACAAAATGAAACGTCTTGCTTTTATCTGTATCAACGACTCGCAATTTACAAGCAACCGCGTGATTGGCGAAGTATCAAATAACACGTTGCCCGATTTCTCCATGGGAGACACGGCGCTTTCGCCAGATGGCATGATGATGTGGATGATCTAAGGCGAATGCTACAGCATCTCATTTGCTGCTACAGAGCGACTAGAAAACATTGACGTATATGTGTATCAATGCATAGCACCAGGTTCATCATTGGCATAAAACTGTGGAAGACGACTGTGTACTGACTGTCAAGTTCATTTGGTATAAAGTACAAAGGGTTTAAACCAAATATTCAGGTTAATAGGCTTGAATGCTCAAATTTCGAGCTCTTGGTTAAACATCACGCATCTTGTATCCAAGCGTTGCGTCCGCACGTTGTTTGTATGTCTTTAAGTTTTTAGTATTCATACAAACGAGGATTTACAAAGTTTCCATTACATAAAGCCAAACTTATATGTCTAAAGGCACCTACGACAGTGCTAATTTAATTACAGCATTTTAAGGTAGTTTTAGCATTGACTATATCAAATTTCCAAACTCGATTTTGGTCTAAATGAAATTTATACCTACATTCTTTTTTTATGTGTCATTAGATACATAATCTTTAACATTAGTACGCATGTCATCCTACTCACGAAGTACGTGGGGTCATGGTTGTGTCATGGGCTAAAGCGTACTCCGTGCGACGCAATACAATACATTCTGCTTTTGCTGGCTCAAGTTTGCTTCAAAGATTGACCTAGTAAAGGACTTACGATTCCCTGCGAGAAGTGAGACGACGGTGTCGCGGTGTACGCCGTATGATCTGCATCGATCATTTATGGCGGAGAGCCTAGCAGGTGAGCTCGGGTTTGCACGAGAGCATGTTTAATCGCAAATTGCTCTTTGTCATAGAGACAAATTAAGCAAATATCAAATTATTTTCCTTATTTATATCTAATATAGCCTAGTGCTAAGCGTTATATGCTGGCATGTCTTAACCTTAACAGTCCAAAGTATTTAAAAACGTGACTTTCTTCTTTTGCTTCAACTGATTTTTATATGGGTATACGCCGTACCAATTGTGGATAGCTGGTACCTTCCCACTCGATGCATTGGGGCTCTTCATCTACTGCATGTCAAAGAGCGCTGTAAAGCGACTCATCGCTGTAATTGAGAAGGCGAAGACTTCGACATTGAAAGTAGGTAAAAAGTGAGAGCATATTGCTTTTATAAATGCTTTCGAAGGCTGGAGAACAGGAACACATCAATGGCAATTCCAGCAACGAAGAGACACTATCGATGGCTTAAATGACAGTACACTGGAGCCAGGGATGTGGCTTGACTGGACACTCTCACTTCTCCTGTCATTATATCGCTGGAACTTGCTACAGGTGATTTAGTGCTGTACGACGGGTCAAGCGACTTTCCGCGGTGTTGTCAAAATGGATAGCTTTGTGACGACGACACGATTTGGCGGTACGTCTATCGCGGTTTTAACTTTATGGTAATATATCTCCAAGACGAGTAGTCTTGCGCTACTCGATGAGCACCACGCGCTATTGTCTATTTTTTTGTAGAAAGAAATACATTTACTTGCTGTAATCGCGTCGACACAGCTTTGCACTCACAAATTGACAAATCTTACGATGGCATAAGTTTAAGAGCTGTGTTCGTCAATGTCATTCCCTAGCGGAATATGTACTATCTCACAAGCTTTAGAAGGTCAGCTTCCAAAATGCTTTAGCCTTAAGCCAACTATGTCAAGCCGGACACACGGCGTACTTTGTGTACACGACGAGGTTTGGTCAGCGGCTACACGCGACATTATTTGCAGTGGTAGACCCTCAATCCTGTAGGCTAGTCGTGTCACTCGTGACATGCAGCGAGCGCTGTGTCGTACATGCACCGCTCAGTCGCATCGCTCTACCTCACGCGCATTCGTGGGTCTCGTCACAGCTTTATTTTTACGCACGCAAGGAGAATCTCACTTAATCTCTTCAGCATTTATTTTTCCATGGTCTACGTGCCACCTTACGTTTCGGATTCCTCGCTAACGTCTGTTTTTTCAATTTTAAATTTAGCACGCTAATTCACTCGGCTCACTGCCTGCCCCAATTGTGTTTTTACTTCTTATTGGTGTGACGTATGCCTGAGTGAAGAGCATACAGTTGAAAGGAAAGGTTATGTGATCGTCATAAGCTTATGCATTTTAACGAAGGCAAGATGAATTCAAGCATGTCGTCATATTCGTGTTCTGGCACGTGCTGACTTGCCATTTATGTGACGCATATGACGTATCCGTGGTAATATCTCTTTGCGTCCTTTGACGGCGTCAATGTACACAAAGAACATTACCTCATATGTCAATGGCAAAGAGCACGCAAACTCGGCTTGAGCGGTATAAGGCAGAATCAATTAATACATCATGAAGAGATTTTTATCACTATTCCGACTCATTCTGCTATTATGGTTCCATAATTAATTTGGCTGTTTTGAAATGTTGGCCTTCACTTTTGAAATATTGGCCTTCACTTTTGGTTTCAATATCTGCCACAGACGCCCGGCAATATATTGTATAAATCGGACGTTCGATGCCGTAAGTAAGATAGCTTATTTGCTCAGCATGTCGAAGTGGGAAAATTTTGCAGACATATCTTACGATCAAAGGAGGATCTCGATAAGCAAGACATGCTGCGAATCGTATCTGCTTGCGGGCACGCTCAACTCACTACCGTTGAATTGGTGCTTTCTAAAGCGATTGCGCTTAGCTATTCAGATATGTTGTCCACTTTTAATACTTAAATTAGTATTATCTTCAAAATAGAAATGTCCATCAATGTATACGCAATAAACTTGTGCAGAAGGACAGCAAAATATCTTATCCAATGCGAGCGAGGAGAAAGCGGTTTGTTTGGGTCACACTTAGCTTTGCCTTGCATCTTCTTTACGAAAGAAACTAACTCAAGAAAGCCATGCATACACCATTTAGTCCAATTTAACCCTATGAAAAAACAAATTTTCTAAATAATAGCCTAGATTAAGATGCTATTTAAATGGCATGACTTTTCGAGTCCTCGTTGTAATATAGGTGATCCCGCTGATTTGCATTCGTTTGCGAGGCAGCCACAAGCAATGTTGTGTCTACTAGACACAACATTGACGATCAAAAGGGCAAGCATCACTGTTAAAGTTTCACAGATAAGACTAGAGTACAATAAAATTTTGCTGCGATAACGGAAGCCTCATATATTTACAGTATTGCCAAATTTTGTTCTGTGTATCAATAGCACTTACTCTTCACTATAATCTGCATGCCCAACATCTCCACCAAGCTTAGTGAATCGTGTCGCTGAAGATAGCCTGGCATCAATTTAATTTTGGGATTGATGTCGTCCTTGCTTAATTACAGAGCTGATTTTTTGCAAAATATAAACTGTAGGTAAAGCAAATTATTTAAGTATTCAGTACATCCTTCCATAATCTGCAATACACTGCACACGTTTATCCCTTAGTGTTGAGGGCAGTGAGCGATTTTGCGCAGGAAGATTGAAATACTTCGTGTACGCCTCCTCTGTGCAAGGCGCTATGTGATCTGGTAGCATTTAATAGTCAAACCTAGTAGATTATCTACCTTAACCCTCATAACGTCTCTGGTATAGATCGAGCGACCCTCCCACATCGATTGGACGGGATGTATAATTTCCTATCAAGACTTGTCCATTTCTATGGGTTGGAGGGTGCGGCTGCATTTGCAGCCTCCCTTGTTGCCAAGCAGCTGGAAAGCGTCATGGCACTCACGCGATAGACGCAATGTCTATATTTTAGAGATCAGTCCACAGAGCCCGGTGGTAGGGACCTTTATTGGGCTTAGGACGAAGGAACATCAAAATTAAGAAGGCATAGGTGGCCACATGAGTGGGATTGGTCATGCGTGGTCAGTATTTTTCGGCTTTCACGCGAAATGCTGGGCTATCCGTGACGACACTTCACCATTTTTGTCACATAAAGGAACCCCGTCCCTCCGGGCTAGCTTAAAGTATTACCAGCTTTCATAGAATCGTGTCTTTAAGCAAGGTAGGCGTGATCTGCCCACTTTTTAAAACAACTAAGTGGCATTATCAATGGGCGCCATTTTTCTAGATAAGAAAATAATAGAGTGACTATTTCCTTAGACGGGCGAATAGTAGGCTTGACTTGCACGCAAGTTGCTAGAATTTAGGCAGCAGCATTCAAAGAGGCGATTAAATTCGCTTCTTAGAAGTGGTAGAGCTTACACTTTTGAAATGCCGTGAATGGACAGTTTTTCGTCCTTAAAATACTGAGTTGTAGTGTCCCTAGACACACTGACTCAAATTCGGCTTTGATAGACTCAAATGTTACCGAGCAAAGCAACAACTTCTTCTCTGGCTGCATTTAAAAGTGCACATGATATATTTCTGCTCTAAAGATGGACGACGAAGTGGGCCTTCGTAGTCGCAGACAGAAGTCGTGTCCGCTTAGCCTGGGAAGCGCTGTTCAGTAGCAGAGGCAAGGTACCCCACTTAATTTTTCATGATGGGCGTGTGGCTGCTACACATTATGAAAATGCAGTCCTTGTAAGCTTTATAGCCCAAAGAGAAGGAACTTGTAGCAGAAACCTGGGTGCTGAGTACAAAGATATACATTTTTTTTTAACTTAAGTGCTTTAAATACGTATTTTTGTTGCTGAGTTGTTTGTATGCTGTTTTACTATTCTGAAGCTAACAGTTTATCGATGCAGCTGATGCACAAGCAAGCTAAGCTCACCCGGTAAGTAAACTTGATGTCGCATCCACGCTCCGAGATCTCGAGGAAGAAGATAAAAATGAGAAGGCACGGCTTTGATACTGGATTTGTCGATGATACCGTCCTGCAAAGCACAATTTTTTGCTACATTTCCGCCTAACAACGCGCTTCTTATGGAAGTGGAGCTGGTCTTATGGGACAAGAAGCGTCGACGAGTAAAGCTCAAGCCGTATCTCTACCCTGTTTTTCTTAAACATGTACTTGAGAGCTCTCTCAAGGTCATTATTAACATTTGGGCTGTGACGTCCTGCTCGAAACTTATAGGTTTTAGTGTGATACGATCTACGATGCTCGTAGCTCAATCAATAGCCGCACATCTCATGGCAAGATGTTTGATTCTCGTCATAAGATTGATATCATTTCATAAGAGCCTTACCCCTCATTTGCTTGTCGGTTTTTTTAACCTTGTTTCTTGCCTACTCAGCACCTCAAAATTATTGCGAATATGGCGATGGATATCGCCCGCGCATAGGCCATCCATAATTGCCTTTTTAGCATGGTCGAGAGCAAGGAAGAGCTATTGAGAGACGATGAAAAATTATGTAAGGACTAAGTCTCGGTAGCCACAAACCTTAAAAGACGTTCCAAGTTAAGCGCTGTGAGCGTTGTTTTTGGTATCGAGCGTCAATGGTTTGCGGCATGTTCTTTGAGCCTTAGAATCTCAGAAACTAAGTGTATTAAGCTCCCTTAAATAAACCCATTTTTTTCTTGCTCTTCTAATCTATGTGGAAGTTACCACATCCCTTGCCCTCTTGACTACATTCAAGCGATACTATAGAGATCAGAAAACTGTTTCTGTTCGAAAGTCGGACTAGAAAAGCGAGGTAATTTAGTCTTTCACTCACTGGTCTCACAAGCAGTAGTGCTTCGATCATTTTAAGCACTCTAGAGTATACAAACTCATTAGTAAAGAATGACGTGAAGCCTGTCAATTTGAGAGCTGCAGTGTGGAGAGGAAAAATCTTTTCACCTTTGTAGGCCCACATGCTGCACAGTGTGTCTTCGAGCACACATTTTTTTCTATATACTACTACATAATTGAGAATGAAGTGCTGTAGACATCAGCAAACAAGTTCTTGCATTTTGAATCTTGTCTGCCAAAGTGCAGCAATAAGTCGTAGGTTTTCGTCTAGATTGCTATTGTGTCCGAAAGATCATGAAGTACCCCTTTATTCACGCTTTGCAATTTGCTTTTGAGTTCTACGAGGTGGAACCTGCACCATCTTCCTCTTGTCTTTACCTATGTGAGTGCAAGTCGAGGCTACGCCACTTTCAACACCGACACGCTCCGTTCAAAAGGCGAAGTTCAAGCCGCTGATTACCATTTTTTGATCTTACAAATCATTTCATACTTGTGCATACATGTGGCCATCATTGTATTGTCAAATTGAAGAAGAGCTATCTTTATGTCTTGAAATTTCGCTGATCGAAGCATCATTTGCCGCTTAAAATAATCTGTACTTCTGGTTTTTGTCGCTTTGAGTAACAACTCGGACAGGATAATTCAAAACCCCTCCTTTTTAATGAAGCCTATTCAATGTGGTAGCACTACAAACGCTATCGAAAATTCTCTTAGTCATCTTTGCTTGCGATAAGGAATCGCATTAACAGCTTTGACTTGGTACTAGCTCACTACGTCTGATAAATTTATTCGTATGAAAGCGACTGGTATGGGCCAGCTCATTTTATATTCTGAGCATAAGCGCGTAGACAAGCTCACTAGCTTTATGGTAACCATATTGCCATTTACTGGGCGAATAAAGATACGGCTATTGCCGGCCAGAGTGATACATGGTTTGAATCGACTTCAGATGGCATAGAGTCTACAAAAGTTGTATCGAAATAAGAGCAAAGCATTTTTTTATTCATATAATAGGATTACTTTCATTACCATTCCTAAGCTGCCTGGACTGGAGCGAGTTTGCTCCCACTTTTCTGTCCCATCAAATTGCAACGAAGCACAACAGAGGGTTAACTGACAGGAAATAGAACAAGTGCTCGCTTAAGTTTAATGAAGTGGAATTAGCCCGATGCTGACTATCCCAGCAAGTTTAATGAAGTGAAAGTAGCCTGATGCTGACTACGCCAGCGGCACACATTTTTTTGTAGTTCAGACAAATGCTTTATGAGGTCCGCATAGCCGCGCTATAGTTCGATAGGTCTATCCGTTTTGAATTTGCTTTTATGCTCGAATAGTAGACGAAAGACAATTTGTTTTTTGTCAAGCTCGCGCGAACCTCATAGCTTTTGAAATTAGGACATCAATCGCCTCTGCTGCAAGGACACATTTGTCGATGCTAGTGTATAGTTTAGCGGCCTCATGACTTTAGCAGTTGAAAGTCAACGGAGCATTTGATAGCCCTCGTAGCTTCATCCTTTACTCCCATAGTATACATCCAGGCGGTTTGACCGTTATGAGGTGTAAAATTGCTTTTAATAAAAGTGTCAAAAAATATCAGTGCAGTAGATGAAGTAAGTCCAAAAATGTTGTTGGCATAATGTCTTTGGGATGGGCGTTTGTACAAGTGCTTTCACACTACTTAGCTTGTCTTAACTCTTTCCGCTCCTAGATACAAAGCGTTGGTGGCCAAAATAAGAATCCGACTTTCTCGTTGTACTCATTTTGACTTTCTTGAGAAAGAAGGCATTAAAATGCTCACATTGCTCTAGGGGCTTTGCCGTTTGTCGATCGACAAAAGAAAGATCATGACAAAAAATCAAAAACGTTTTACTCAACCCTATAAGTGTGTACCCACCGAGCGGACATATAACAAGGGTATAGCATAACTCACAAAGCCTTGCCGCGCAAAATCGATCAGCTGGCATCTACTGGCCTACCGTTCCAGTTGATCCGCGTCTCGGGCTCTTCTATTCACGGTATGCTCAGCGCAAAAAAGAGAAAAGACGTATATCTTAAGTCTTAAATTCCCAGCAGGAAGTATTTTTTTCCTTTTGGAGACCTCTACAGCCGCCTCCTCAATAAGTTATAGCCTCTTTCCTGTACTCTTTTTCTGTAAAATTAGTCAGCCTATTTTGTTCGATTGCAAGCGTTTGCTGGTGCACAAGGCTCCTCGACGTGCCAATGTCTAACACGACTCAAATCTGCAATTTTGTCAAGCTTATAGACGTTGAGTGCTCTGGCTCGTAGGGCTTCCTTTTGAGGTCTAATGCGCTAAGCAAGACTGATAACAGAGGCAGTTATGCATTTTCCATTGTCACTGCCTAAAGTCAAAACTTCGATTTACTCTCGTCTATTTAGCCTTCCGAGTTTCTTGGGACCCTGAAAGCTAAAACTTCTCGTGAAAAGCTCACTCTAAAATCGATCAAGGTCAATCAAGCACCGTGTCGTCCACACCTAGTGCATCAACCGGATTTAGAGCAGACAAATATTTGAGATGGCCCGAACTCACAGTGCTAAATACGGTACGCTGGCGGATCACTGTTCATTCACTTGTAAAATTGATTGCACCGCATGCGCCATTGATACACTCTTAAAAGTAAGCAACTTTTAAGCTCTAGACTTTGGCTTTTGGTGGTAAAGAAAGTGCGTACTCATTCAATTAAAAGTCCAAGTCCAGCTCTATGAGCCATATTGAATAGTGTGCAAACTTTTACCCAAGCACCCTTTTGGCGCTTGAAGGAGTGGAAATCTGGTCCGGCTCGAAGCGCTAAATCAGTAATAATTACGCCTTCTATATAGTTTGCAGATAAGAAAGGATGATAAATTGCTTCTTATATAGCGGTTTAAAAAGTTGTGTTCTCTGCTCGCACACTGCACCATCTGTAGTGAATTGATTGTGCGAGTACACATGTACCTTTGGTAGAATTTTGCTAGACTAAAATGGCACCATCGACCGCAAGTAGACTGTCGTCCTGTGAGCAATTGTCCACAATATCATGCTTGTGTGGGCTGCTTTCCTTCTGGTCTACTTGAAACGTCGTTATAAGCTCCACACGTGACCCCAGCACCTCTTATTTTTTTACTGGCAGGTAGCGCAGTCTTGTTTGTGATAAAAGCTATCACCATGTCAGGACAACCCAACCGAATCCGAGTCCTCGGAATGAGAATATACGTGTGCGTTACTCTAAATGTGAGCGCTGCACGATACTTTTAACTCGACATCATTCTTTATCGTTTGGAGCCACGCTTGACTGGGGTGATTGCATTCTTCCTATACAAAAGCTGCGTGATCATATGTAATTGATGTTGAGAGCTAATCACTAGATCTTGTCACCTTTGCACGCGATGAAATATTGCACTTTGGGTCTTCAATTTTTACATTTAATTTGTATTTCTGGAGGTTTTGTTCGTCGAACGAGTTTTAAGCCTGATGTTATATGCTTGGCAGGTTTAAGTTTTATGCGAAGGTTATATTTCGAGCGGAAAACGACAATCATCTTGCCATTTTTAGGTTGAGTGGCCGGATACACTGCCGGCCTTCAAGTTGGTTAGAATTAGAAAATTTGTATAAGGCAGCTGCTACGTTAGTTGTGGATGCATTATTTGATGGTTTAAAGTTACGTGAAGACCCATTTCGATGATGCAGTCATCAAACGAAAAGCAAATGCGTCTGATATTTAATGCTGATTCCGATTTAAAGTATACTAGCGTCGTTATTGCATTACAACGACAAACAAGTTAAAAGCTTAAAAGCGTAATGCTACCTTCAATACTCGTCCATTAAAGCCTTTGAATGACTTTTTTGTCCAGTCATGTTCAATTTTCACGAGCTTTGGAGCTATCCGTCGACTCGCGCGTTGGCCAAACGGAAGAATTTAACGTGATCAAAGTATCCTATTGCAAAAATGCTGCGACAGGCCTGTTCACCTGTTCACTCTCTGTTTATTAGAAAATTCGGGGCTACAGGTTGACATGTGGAGCTAAGGTGTAAAGCTAAAGTTGCATTGGGGCATGCTGATAAGGTTGTGCTGTTGTTCTCGTCACTGATCTTTAGAGGGCATCACGTCATCATCATTTCGATACATTTGACAATACTACAGTATCACTCTGGTCATATGCTACAGTGACATGCTTAATAGTGCTCTCCTTCCTCGCCGACGTGTACCACAGTACTAAGCGTCAGTTTAATCTCAAGCCTAAATAACATATTAATCCTAGATTATAAAGGTATACGGGATGTGTGTGCCATGCAATATTTGTAATATACTGCCACTACTTTTTCATTTGTTTCCGTCATATTATTATTTCGGCAATAGCAATTTGATACCTGGATAGGGTGATGAGTATCCGCGTCATATATCATGTGCTCCACATAACTTCCTCGACCGCGCACTTCTCTCCTTCCGCCGTCTGCCCTTGATGGGGCAGCATTTTCTATTCCATCGTGACCTCGTGGCTGCCACGGCAGTGCATCATGCGGTCTATGCGCGGCTCTCGAGCGACGTGCAGGCGGATCTCGTGCTTCTCGGTCCCCAATGGCTTCGTATCTACCGTATCGAACCTGCTCCCAGTCCCGAGCAAAGCGGAGAGGCTTCAAAAGGCCAAGTCCTTCACGTATTAGCTTCTTTTCCTTTAGCCGGCGTGGCCGATAGCGTCCACGTGCTGACCTTCGATTGTACGTTACTGCGCAAGAAACACCGCTTCTATGGCGGTGACCAAGTCTTGCTCCTCTCTTTTCCCTTGTTCAAATGGGTCATTGTCGGCTACGACCGACGAGCACGACGTCTTGCAACTCTGGCCATGTATTCCTTTGAAGAAGATGCCATTGGACCCGGCGCGACGTTAAAAGGCGAGAAAAATGGACGTGAACAGCTGCTTGGACTCGCAACGCAAGCAGCAGCGCGCGTCGACCCGCAAACACGTTGTGGGGCTATGCTCGTGTACGCCGATCAGCTGGTACTTGTGCCATTCAAGAGTGAATCGATGGAGCTGTCGTTCTTTGAAGAAGATGACTTGGAGAATGAAGAAGAGACGACGACGAACGAGTCGGACGACGACGACGAAGAAGAGAAGAAACTCGAGGAATTAGTGAACGAGAGCAAGCACCGAGGAATCGTGACGAATGATTTGAACAATACGTTGACTGCACTCCTCGACAAGAGTGTTAAAGTGGGTGCGAAACGAAAGCGCAATCACATGAGTGGCCTCATGCCCAATGACATTACAGGACGCGAGTTCCTTTTACGATTGCGGCGAGTGGACATTACGGGCAAAGTCGTGGACTTGGCCTTTCTCGACGGCTACTTGGAACCGACGCTCATGGTGTTGCACGAAGAGAAGGAAAAGAATTCGACGTCGGGGCGACTCGCCGTGGGGTTTGATACGTTTTGCGTGACCGTCATGTCGATCAACATGAACACACGACTGCATCCAACGATTTGGACCGTCAAGAACCTCCCGTCCGACTGTTTTCGTCTCATTCCATGCCGTGCACCATTGGGAGGCGTCGTGGTCTTGTCGGCCAATGCGATTTTATACTTTAATCAGACGCAATTCTATGGTCTTGCGACCAATACGTTTGCCACCAAGACAGTCAATCAATCGCTATTTCCTCTTAGCGACGCAGTGTACGAGACACCTGATCACGAGATTGCCGAGTTGAATGTAGTCCTCTCTGATTGTCAGTATGAGTACGTCCAAGAGAAAAAGTTGTTGCTTACGATGCCCAGTGGAGAACTTTATGTCCTGTCGTTGCCGTATGAAGACATGTCGAGTCGTGGCTTTTACAGTGGTAAAGGACAAGCGTCAAGTCAAAACGCAATGCTGTCGCTCCAAATGCTTCGACATCGGATTACAGCCACGTGTTTGTGTCTTGATGATGAGCGTCAGACCTTGTTTGTAGGCTCTCGATCCGGTGATTCGTTGCTGTTTGCAATGGACAAGAAGAAGGTTGATGATGCTGGAGGACGTGAGATTAAATCGGAAGGAAGTTTGCGTGAGGAGGAGAGTGCTGCACCAAAAGCGTCTACGGACGTGAAGTCGGAGCCCGTAAAAGAGGAGGAAGAGGACGAAGACGATTTGTTTCTGTACGGGGCTGCTTCTAGTAAGGAGGAACCAACTGCGCTTGATGACACTGGTAGCGGTACAAATGGTTATGGCGTGAGAAAAGAGACAAAAGGACTGGATGACGAGTACAGTGGCCTATACAATTACGAGCTTCGACAGATTGATGTGCTTCACGGAATTGGACAAATCACATCGATCGAATTGGGCGTGGAAAACAATGCTGACTCTAATGAAAAACGAGAAGAGCTTGTGATTAGCGGTGGATTCGAGCGTAGCGGTGCCATTTCCGTGTTGCACAATGGCTTGCGGCCAATTGTGGGGACGGAGGCCGAACTCAATGGCTGTCGCGCAATGTGGACCGTCTCGTCTTCACTTGCATCGGCGACCAAGAGCTCGGATGGTCGGAGCTACAATGCGTACTTGATTTTGAGCGTTGCTCATCGTACGATGGTGTTACGAACGGGGGAAGGCATGGATCCGCTAGAAGACAACAGTGGATTTTACACATCGGGTCCGACGCTGGCGGCAGCAAATTTGTTTAACAAACGGCGGATTGTTCAGATATTTAAACAAGGAGCTCGTGTGATGATGGAGATACCAAAAGAAGAGACTGGGATTGGGCAGGAGAAGGCAGAAGACGTGGAAGAAGACGATGAAAAGGATGGACCGAGGTTGAAGTTGGTGTGCACACAAGAAATCACGTTGGAGGGCGATGTTGAGTGCGGAGGTATGAATGTCGATACTTCTTGCGTCGGAATCGTGTCGGTAGATGTCGCTGATCCGTACATTCTATTGCTATTGACGGACGGTTCGATTCGTTTGCTCATGGGAGACGAAGAAGACATGGAGTTGACAGTGATCGACCCAGGAATTGACTACACAGACGGGATGGAGGCGAATGAAAGTACAGACAAGTCCAAGTATGGCAGTAGTTCAGCGTGTCTATTTTTCGATTGGGCAGGTATGTTTCGTGACAATGCGTGGGGAGAGGAGGAGCGTCAAGAACGTCATGAAACGACTGCGACTTTGAGTAAGCGGCAGAGTATAGACGACGAGGAGGATGAACTGGACGCGCTGTATAGTACTCGCAACGTCAGCCTAAAAGTGACCACAAGTGCCATTCCAAACGCTACAGCGTCGATGC
Organism: Plasmopara muralis; assembly: GCA_003676415.1. Classification (NCBI taxonomy): domain Eukaryota; phylum Oomycota; class Peronosporomycetes; order Peronosporales; family Peronosporaceae; genus Plasmopara; species Plasmopara muralis. The sequence continues at coordinate 107,183 of RCHQ01000109.1, read as the reverse complement.
CGAGTCAAGCTACGCAGAAAAACTCGGAGGGCTCTATCTCAATTCCTTTACTAAAGCAAAAGGATGCTAAGATGATGTGTGGCATGTGCTTTGGAGACGGATCGCTTCACGTGTTTTCACTTCCTGACTTTGAAAAACGAGGCGTATTTCCATACCTAACCTTTGCACCCCAGTCTCTTGTAAATACTTTGGAGCACTATCAAGTGGGCAAGAGCACGACGGTCAAGTTTGCTGCGCCCGTACTCGGTCTTAACGCGTCGACATCGTCAGCAAACGATGGACGGATTAAAAAGTCGCATGCGATCAATTCACCTGTTGCTGACATTGTGATTCATCGTGTCGGTCCAAGCGAAGGACAACACAATGCTCAATATCTCGCACGGATGGTCCTGCTCGTGTTTCTGGCCAATGGAGATTTGCTTTTGTACTCGGCCATCCCAAAGTTTGAGAGTCTAAATCCTCGCGTCAATGGAGAAAGTGCGCCCATTTTCGAATTTGTTCGTGTGGAGACGGATCTAATCACGCGACCATTTCTTCCACCAAAAGCACGCACGAATGCACACCACGAGAACAGCAGTCATTCAGAGGTCAGTACTTGTGCTGTCTTGGCGAAACTACGCGCAGGCTTTCGCTATCCAATGTTAACGTGCTTTGACAATGTCAACAATATGAGCGGTACCTTTTTTCGAGGCACACATCCCATTTGGATCTTAAGCGACCGTGGTCAGCCGTGTTTTGTACCTATGTGCGTTCCTGGCTCCGTACCACCTGCTGCCAAGACGATCGGGACATCCAAGCATGCGACTCCGAGAGTAAGTGTGCCCGTGTTGAGTTTCACCCCATTTCATCACTGGAATTGTCCAAACGGATTCATTTATTTTCATTCGCGTGGTGCGTTACGTGTGTGCGAACTTCCATCAAGTAAAACGTCAACAATTCTTCCGTCTAGTGGTGGATTTGTGCTTCAAAAAGCAGAATTTGGGACTACGCTGCACCACATGTTGTATCTTGGCAATCATGGACCTGGAGGTGTTGCCGAGGCGCTGGAAGCACCAACGTATGCGGTTGTGTGCAGCCTTTTTATGAAACCGGCGGACGCGGAACGAGCGACGGAAGTTGAGGGTATCGAAGAAGAGGTGGAGGGTGAAAATCTAGACGCGAATGGAAATCCCGTTGGAAGCAACGTCATGGCCCCGACTGCCGAGATGTTTCCCGACTATGGAATTGATCAAATGGCACATACAGAAGAAGATGTGTATGAGTTGCGCTTGGTCCAGACCAATGAATTTGGCGAGTGGGGCCACCGAGGCGTCTTTCGGGTTCATTTTGAACGGTTTGAAGTCGTCTTGAGTGTGAAACTCATGTATCTTTATGATTCTTCGCTCTTAAAAGAAGAAGTGGCATCGTTTTCAGTGGAATGGAACAAGAAAAAACGTCCGTATTTAGTCGTCGGGACCGGATGGGTCGGTCCGCACGGAGAAGATGAAAGTGGCCGAGGCCGCTTGTTGCTATATGAATTGGACTATGCGCAATATGTGAAGGAAGAGGGTGGTGCGACAAGTGGAAAATTACCGAAGTTGCGGCTTGTGTTTATCAAAGAACATAGACAAGGAGCCATTTCGGCCGTGGCGCAACTTGGCCCGTATGTGCTCGCCGCCGTGGGATCGAAACTCATTGTGTATGAATTTAAATCGGAACAATTGATTGGTTGTGCTTTTTACGATGCTCAAATGTACATCGTGACACTTAACGTCGTGAAAGACTTTGTCATGTATGGCGATGTCTACAAGAGTGTACACTTCTTGCGTTGGAGAGAAATGCAGCGGCAATTGTTGCTGCTTGCGAAAGATTACGAACCACTTGCTGTCTCTGCGACTGAATTTAGTGTGTTTGAAAAGAAATTGGCGCTCTTGGCGGTGGATATGGACGAAAACATGCACGTGATGCAATTTGCTCCTCAGGATATCGAGTCTCGTGGTGGGCAGCGTCTGCTCCGAGTGAGTGACTTTCACTTGGGCGTCCAAGTTTCGAGCATGTTCCGCAAACGAGTCGACGCGTCGGGTCCCGTACCTTCTGGTATCGCTCGACGAGAAGCCTCGTCACTTTCGTGCTATGTAAATGTTCTCGGGACGTCCGAAGGAGGCGTTGGTGCTCTCGTTCCTGTCAGTGAGCGTGTGTTTCGTCGTTTGTTTACATTGCAAAACGTGATGGTGAATACGTTGCCTCAAAACTGCGCACTGAATCCGCGCGAGTTTCGTATGCTCAAGACGAATGCTCAGCTGAGGTGCGGTAGACCGGATGCTTGGAGCAAGAAGAAGTGGAAGAAAAGTTTCTTGGATGCACTGGTGTTGTTTCGATTTTTGCAGTTGGATTATGTGGCACAAAAGGAACTCGCGCGTTGCATTGGAACAACACCTGAGGTTGTCATCCACAATTTACTCGAAGTGCAGCATGCTACGTCGGCATTCCTGTAGTGAGCGATGGTGTGTTGTACTACAAATATAATAGTACATGGACCAATTATTGGAGTTCTTGTTTCTGTCAACTATTTATTTATTAGTAAAAATATCTTTTAATTAGTAGGTCGTATTTCTGCCTATCATATGGATATCATTAGAGAGGACAATGTCGTGGGAGAGTTGTTCCTGCAAAATGGGGAAGACAACGGCTATGATCCGGAGGACTTTGTGGTTGATATGGAGGTGGGTGCATCTATGCCACGCTTTCGTATCTCAGTTGCTGATGACGATGGCGGTATCCCTGGTTCGCTCTTTGCTTGCGCTGTCTGGAATGGAGCGGTACGATCTTTTGCAATAGAAATAAGCAACAATTTTGCTCGTGTAATGTAATTACAATCTTTTTGTGCTCAGAAATTTATTGCCATGCATTTTGCCAAGAACCCGGAGCTTGTGAAGGACCAAATGGTCGTTGAATTTGGGGCAGCTTCGTACGTCCAATTAGCTCAGACGAAGGACATTAGGAAGGCTAATACTTGCCGTTTTCAATGATACTTATAACTATAGTGCGCTACCGTCGATTGTGGCTCTCCATGTCGGAGCCAAAGTGGCAGTTATGACCGGTAAGGAGACATGAATGTTTTAATACCTTTGATGGAATGCTTTCATACTTTTTTGCAGATTATCCAAATGATTTGTTACTGAAAAATATTAATCAAAATATCAAGCGAAACGAGCATTTGCTTGGAAGTGGAAAGTATTTAGTGCGAGGGCATCTGTGGGGAAGTGATACAACGGGACTAGTAAAATGTCTCAACGAATCTAAGCCAAGTGCTGGCAACAATGCGTCTGATATAGCTAAAACAGCGGCACAAGCAAAGTTTAATGTGGCGGTGGTGGCGGAGTGTCTATGGCTGCATGATTTGGTAAAGTACTAAGATTTGTACTATCATAGGTGCATTAGTGATATTTATGAATGCAAGTTTGTACTAATTAAGCATGAAGACTTGCTCAAGTCAATCGATGCATGCGTGTCAGTCACCGGAAAGGTGTAGCCTCTATAATATTCTGTCTGCTCCAGATTCCACACTCAGTGTCTATGTTCTGTATCAAACAGGTGTTTGTGAGCTTTGCTCATCATGTTCCTGGCCACGAAGAGCACGACTTGTCGTTCTTTTCAAAAGCTGAAAAGCTCTACGGATTTCGTGCCGTTCAGTTGGATACGTTAGCCTTGCCGCACCTTTTCAATGCAACTAGAAGCGTAGAGCAGTTCTTGTATCTCCTCACTCGGTCCAATCGACATATCAAGCCATAACCGTCCATTTGACTCCTAATAAATCCAAATTTTTGCAAAATGTATTGACAAACTTCGCTAGCACCAATTGTCTCTAGCTATCGTGCGTCTTGTTACAAGCAACAAAGCTGCACGGCAACAACTAATGACAACCACATAGTAGTAGTGAGTCCAAGGACTTCTCCATGGTCTTAAATGTGGCTTCCCAATAAAAAGTAGCTTGAAAGGGCGTCATACGGCCGTGAAGTCGCTTTTGAATCATTTCAGTACCAAATGACGGAGCGAAAGCGTTGGGACAAACAACATCACGACTTTCCTCCCTTCAGCGACTCGAACGCCATCGAGGCAAAGGCCGATCCGGTACTAACCAAGCAATTGCACTACATTAAAGTCTTAGAAGAAAGAAATCGGCTCAAAAAGCGACTGGCTGCATCCAAGCGAAATGATCGCCTTCATGAACGAGAAGAAGCGTTCGTGACAGCCTTTAACGTTCCTGTACGAAGTGCTTTCTCCACGTCATCATCGTCGTTCGCATCGAGAAATACCAAGTCGGCAACATCAGTGCTTGCCACCAAGATGTCGAGAAAACGAGAGGAATCAAAGTGCAGCTCGGCTCCGTCCACAACGCTGCAATTTGTTGCAAAACGGAGCGAAGACAAGGGAGAGGAATCAACTCGAGGACAACGAGCCAAGTGGCATCGACCTCAGGCACCAATGGAAGTAGCAGTGCAACATTTTGATGGCGTGCCGCAATTTCGACTCACGACGCATGAAGAGCGGGAGGAGAAAGACATGCTAGAGGACGATGACGCGTATTTGGATGAATCATTTGAAGAATTTGAAGACGAGGACGAGTCGAAAGCCTATAGTTGCAAAGAGTTTGTGATTGAAGAAATGTTGGCCGATGAGGACGATGCGACTTCAAAGCCAATGAGCGTAGAATCGAGCGAGAAAGAAGAAAAGTTCGAGACGTTTTCACGGCTCAACTCTTTCGGAGACTTGGCGAAAACAACCAAAGATTTGTTTGGGATCATTCAGCATCTTTCTCGTACGAAGCAACGAGCGTTAGTGGATTTGTTGCAGAACTTTCAGACTGGTCACCAAACTGAAAACGATGTGAAAACGTTACAGAGTTCAATTGGTGATCCTGCAATTTGGAAAGAGATTACCAGTCTGCTCCATCCATCACCTCATGCACTTGCATCCCCGGCGCGTGAGATTGTGAGCAAGGAAGCAAAAGACGACGCACGTGAAAGTTCGGATCAAAGTCCTTTGACAGTCGCGAACCAGTTGCTGGAAGAACAATTGCGATTGGGAGAGGAGTACGCGACTGAAATGAAAGAGCGTCTTGCACGCGAACGAGCCGAGAAGCAGCTCTTGTTGAAGAAAGCCGAGGACCGTCGTGCAAGGATGATGAAGCAATTTGAGGATGAGGAGCGTGAAATTGAACAGCTCATGGAAGTCAAGCGAAAGGAGCGTTTCGCAAAGCTAAAAGCATTACAAGAAGAAGCAGGAGGTGCTTCTGCTACCGCCAGTTTTGTTCAGGTCAATAAAGGTCGAACGTCGGAGTCAGCATTAGGAGCAAATGATGTGCAGAAGCGGCAGGAACCTCGTAAGGTGGACATAGATGGCAAAGAGACGTTAGTGTGCTTGGAAAAGAGTGCATTGACTCCTCGAGACGTGCTATCGGATGTGCAAGAGTCTTCGGAAAGGATGGCGATGGTCTTAAATCCCAAGAGTTCCTCACCCTTGAAAAAAGAGGCGAAAAGCTATGAAATTCACGTCAAGTTCTTGTCAACGTGGGGAAGGACAAGGGTAGTCGGCCTCACGCAAATCTGCGTCTATGATCGGAACGGTGAAGAACTCATGGTTGACCTGGACTCCCTCCAGCTGTACGATCAATCGAGTGGTCGACCCCTCCCCAAGACCAACGATATGGTACGCGGCTTGCCCAAGCTCTTTAACGGCGTGACGCAGACAAATCGGGAGAAGGATATGTGGCATGGACGGTTAGGCGATTCGGGTCAGGAAATTGTCGTATTCCAAAGCTTTTCACCTCGTGTTGTTTCTGACAAGATCATGTGTTGTCTACAGACGTCCTCCTTGTTCACTTTTCCGTCCCATCGTCCCCCAGGAAGCTCTGCATCTGGAATTACAACAGTGTTCGTATGCATGATCTGCCACGACGAGGTACAATGATGGGCTAATGTTGAAATGTGGTATGGCAAAGCAGAAAACACATGCCGCCTGTACGCGTGATCTTGAAGTAGTGGTGTGTGGCAAGTTGGTATGGACAGGGTCGTTGCCGGAATCGTTTGGCGATCCAGACGATAATCTCTGCACGTGGATTGATTTACAGGGTGCAGTAAGAAAGGGAGGACGCACAGCGCGTGAAAAGGAGCGCTCTTTATCGACTGGTAGGACGACATTTCCTCAGATCGAAGACGATGCGCTAGAGCCACAACAGAAAGATCTCGCACGAGTCAATGACCCGAGCACTGAAAGGTTGACTCCAATGTGGTTATTAGACCCAGCTTCCACTTCAATAGATACAGAGGCTTTGCCTGCAACGAGTCGAGCTACTGAGCTTAATGGCTCAACTTCTGGCACGAAGCTAGGTCGTCGGGGGCAGAGACATTCACTGTGTGGTGTCCAGAGCGCAGGAAGTGATGCAAAAGATCTATCGACCGTTGATCGGGTTCTTTTAAAGTCATATTCAAGTCATGATGTTAATACTTACAAGGAGGAAAAGGCGTGCGATGACAAAGCGATAGCAACGCCTGCTCTTGCATCGCTTTCATCGTGGGACAGTCTTGAAAAGTTTAGTAGAACGAATCGAAGTCGACTCGATCAGCCTCGACAGAGGGACGAAGACATGCCAACGACACCACTACACAGCAAGGAATGCTTTGAAAGCTTGTCCGAGGCATCTACCAGTCGATCAGTCGCGTCATCAGCCCTTTTGACTGAGTTACAGCACGTACCAAAGCTCTCTTCGTACGCTGGAGCAATGCAAATCCACCCCTTGGACGCCACTTTCGCCACGGACCACATCATGCCAAGTCTGCAAAGTCCTCGCGAAGCCATTCCCGTGCTTCCAAATGGAAAGTGGCTGCAACTCGAGGTCTTGAGTACGTGGGGTGACGACAATTACGTTGGATTGAACGGCATTGAGATTTTTGATCATTGTGGCAACCTTGTGGCCTTTCAAGATCCTGCCAAGCAGATACGAGCGAGTCCCGAAAGCATCAATGTACTCAAAGAATACTCGAACGATCCTCGTCTTCCTCGAAACTTAGTGGATGGGGTCAATTTCACGTGCGATGACTTTCACATGTGGCTCGCCCCATTTACACGCGGTCAACGGCACGTTGTGCTGATTGCAATGCCTGCTTTCACGTCCATTTCAATGGTACGTGTATGGAATTACAACAAGTCACGGACTCACACTTGTAGAGGGGTCCGTGACGCCCGGCTCGTTCTTTATGACGAAAGTCCGATGATACAAGAAGAGGAGAGTGGCAAAGTCATTTTTCACGGAGAAATCCGACAAGCCCCTGGACTTGTTGGTGCTGAGAGCTTGGATGGAGCGAGCGAGGTGATTCTGTTTACCCAAGAACCTTCGATTTTAAAGGCTATTGAAGCAAATGACGAAGTATTGCGAACACTAGGGCGAGAGCAAGAGCGAGAAGAGCGTGAAGGTCGCGAGATTGTAGATAATGTGCAGCGATCCCTGGAGCTTTGCCGTCCACGCACTTCTGATGCAGGATCGCGGATGGTCGAAGACAGCTTTCCCGAGCAGATGAACAATGACAATGACACGATTTCGGAGGGAAAGAGCAGACCTTGGACCATGGTTACTCGTAGAGACGCAGAAGTAAGGACTTCATTTGATACGTGGGTGGATGAAGATCACACTGAAGCTGAGCCAAGCAAAAACTTTGCTAGCACTGAGGAATGGGCTGGCGATGACGATCTACCTCGTGGTCGCTGCCTCACGCTTCAGTTGCACAGTACATGGGGTGATCGGGACTATGTAGGATTGACTCAAGTACAAGTCCTAGTAGGGTCTCGTGGAACACCAATTTCGTTAGACATGGACAATTTGACGGCAACACCTCGTGATTTGGCATCGGTAGGTCACACAATTTGATCATTTCTCTGGTTTTAGAGATTAACACTTTTCGTTGCGATGCAGCTGGGGTATCTCGGCGATCCTCGAACACTCGACAAGGTGCGTCCAGCTTTCAACAGAGCTGTAAACGAGATCCTCACGTGGTTTGTTAGCTTATTGATGGCGAGACGACCACATGCGATGACACGCATATGTGGCTCGTCCCGTTCGAAGCGGGCACCGTTTCAGAAATCCTCATCCAGTTTGAAATCGCGCAATCTTTCTTCGGGCTACGACTATGGAACTATAACAAATCATTGGAAGACACAACTCGTGGCGTGAGGCAACTGGTCGTTTTACTCGACGGGGTCGTTCTTTCCCCACAAGAGACCGGATTCTTACTTCGAAAAGCTCCTGGAGTGGCCGATTTTGACTATGGTCAGCTTTTGATCTTTTCGTCGGTCAAAAGTGACTCTCTGCCATACTCGAAGCGCGTACGCTATCCCTTCCGATCGCTGGCGTACAAGACTCCAATCATCAGACAAGACTACGAAGTCCCGCTGTATCCTCAAGGTTTTCTGTTAAAGTTGATTTGCTGGACAACGTGGGGGGATCCGTACTATCTTGGACTTAACGGTCTCGAACTCTACGACTTTGCTGGAGCTCGCATCGTGGATAGACCAACCATTTTGACTGCTGTACCCCATTCCGTCTCGGAAATGGATAATGGAAACGGAAATCAGCAAGATACGCGACTTCCTGATAATCTCTTGAGTGGTCATGACAAGAATACGTGGGAAGCTCATGATGCGTGGCTCGCTCCATTGGCAAGTTCGCTTGGCAATCCCCACGGAAACATTGTGTATCTTGGATTTGATACACCAATCGTGTTGTCAATGATCAAGTTTTGGAATTATAGTAAAACCCCCGAACGTGGTGTCAAGGATGTCGAGATTTATCTGGACGACTTGCACTTGTTTAGTGGCACGCTCAAGAAGGCCCCCAATGGTGACGGATTGCAAGCGAGCAGTCGCTTTGGAAAGATACACAAAGTGACGGAACATTTTGGCCAACCTGTGCTCTTTTCTTCAAAGCAAGCTCAGGTGGATACGGAGAAGCGAAATGTTTACTACTGCGGGATTGAAGAGCAAGACGTGCTCGGGATCAATGAAGGTCAAGTCATGCAAGAGTCGAAAGCAATGTACCGAAAACCAGATCCGGGGGCTGAAGGTGTCATTTCGGATCTTAACCTTCGTCCGATGACGGCTGTATGTCGACAATGAGTTGAAATGCTTCTTCCATACTAGGTGTCTAGTCATGAACTGTAAATCTTAAAAATATGACCTCGACACGCTCTTCATGTGCGTCTCTGTTATAATTAGATCCTGTAAAAGACATTGGTCAAGGAACAACGTCTCACACCACGATCTGTTATACACGTCGATATCCTTAAGGCCAGGTGATTACGTGAACCTTTTGCAAAGGCTCCTATATGGATGGAACCTTCCGGCATCTATCGTGCGAGCAGTCAAAATTCTTGCTGGCTTCTAAGGCCTTCATTCCATTTTCATTCGTCATTACTTACGGACTCTGGATAGGCGGCTACATTTGCAGCTCTCCCCACCTAGAGCGTGTCATGGTGCTCAAGGTCTACGCACTACGATCCAAATATATGATCGAGAGCTCAAGCAGCAAAGATTCAGAAATACTCGGTAGCAGAGCGTGATATGAGCTCAAAGTCTTATCAAAAGTATAAAATTCAGGACCTCTTTTTAGATAAGAAAGAGCAGATTGTTCATGCTAACAGCCTTGGTCAGGTGCGTTAAGCGGTCACACTCCCATACCTGGGAGTCCACAACTTTATAAAAGTGTTTTGTGATGTGGCAACACATGACGAAAAAGCTTAAGAGCAAAGTTTTTCTGGGAAGCTTAGAGTTTCGCCAGCGCTCGCGCTCTCTTGCTTGCAAACACGAGAGACGTGAACCTCATGGATATGTGCACGAGATGATGAATCTGATGGCTTTCATCATCGTATCAAAAAAAGCTGATTGTTTCATGGACGGCCTAAGGGTAGGTCCACCTCACACTCAGCTCTTGTGAAAGCAGGTTGCAAAGAGATGAAAGAGGTTATTCTATTGGCTTAATAAAGAAATCACAGCCTCGTTCCTTCACACTGTCATGGATGGGCAGGTCCCTGGCCTAGAGTAGTGCCTCTCTCGCGTCCAGACAAAGCACAGCAACATCCGCTGTTTTGACCGCTGCAAAATAGGACACATGATCTTTTTGTACACCGATAAAAAACCAAATCTGTCTCGCCGAAGAACTTTAAAATAGTGCTGACAGATGTCTTGATCATAGAGCCGATGAAATGCGAGCCACTATCGAACGCGGCTTCTAAAATTGATCCTAATTCTCATGAGTGATGCTCCAAGAACACAACTACCTCATCAAACCTTGTCAGCTCTCAATAGAGAAACTGGTAGTGGTGCAATGCTGGCCGCATGAGGGGATTAAAGCTCATTGCGAGCTTTTGTTGATTCAGACGCATCGCAAATTATTACACGCCGGGAAATGACTGTGGTCAGCCAAAGTTTGCATGAATGATGATTTAAAGGGGAGCAAATCAAAATAAGTCGACCGACCATGGAGCGGTCCTAGCATCGAAGTAGACGTGGCTTCAAAATTGAAACTTATTGACAGAATAAAATCGTTTTTTGTCTTGAAATGAAAAAGTATGACTTAGTCTTTGTCACGACATGGCATGAAGATTTTACAACAACTGGCGAGTTCAGGATTTCTCATATAAAAGCAACCGTGGTCAAATTACAGAAGCAGCTCGTGGCTCAAGATGTCTTCACATCCCGAATCGCCCGAAGCTCATTTTGTAAAATGCTGTCTGAGCTTATTTATGGTCCTTACAAATACCAATTGCTCTTTAGAATAGAAGCGATCGTTTGGAGAAAAGTAGCTGTTATGAGGACAGTATAGGAAACCTCTCGGGCGCGCTACATGTATCCATTTTCACGACGTTTATTATATAACAATGTGCGGAACTTGTCAACTGCCGCAACCACAGCTCCTTCACTATCGCTTCATACATTTTTGCAGCAGAATACCAGTTTATAGATACAGGCTGACAATTTTTGTTGGCTATTTCGCTACAGTTGTCGTGCCAGGCACAAATTACGGTGTCAATATGCAATGTCCACTGTATGTGAGCTCATTGATGACTTCTTCCACAAAGGAGTGAGGAATGGCATGGTGAGAAAGTCGAACTTTCCACTTTTAATACAGCATATATTAAGGAAACTGAACGAAGAAAGACAGCAGGTATAAGCTTATCATAAGCTGAATAGAGTAACGGTGCCCTAACAAGTACTTCTTTTAAGGAAGGATGCCTTTCTTAGCAGAATTTTCAAGAAAATGGTGTACAATGCAAATGGATACTACTAAAACTGAATGAGGAAATCTATTTTGCCCATCACTTCGGCAAGCAAGTCTGGAAAATTGCTGTGGAAGTAGTAGATGCTTTATCAAGTGTAATTGCGATGCACGACCGGTATGCCACAAAGTTGTTCTAAACATTACGGGCTTTTTTTTGTCTAGACATAATTTAGGTTAATAGCTGCGTTAAAAAGATCCGTTTATTCATTCATAAAGTGAAGACCAGTAAGCTCTACGCCAACATTAAAAATTGTGTCTTTGCAGTGAAGGAGGCCAACGTCTTTGGCTAATTTGCAAGCAGCCATGGGTTTAAGCAAAGCTCCAGAAAATATAAGCTGCCTCGGTTTGGCCTTTGCCACATTCCCATAAGTAGTAATTGTTTTAGCTGATACGTTTGTTCAGGAACAGTGCTAGCTGAGTGTGTATATAAGCACTTTTGTCCACTTCAGTGGATTAGGCTGCATATGAGGCTGGCAACGTGATGCTTTTTACAGCATCGTGAAAAGTCTCCAGCAGGGTCCCGTCCGGGCTCTACCGAAGGAAATTATTGCGTGACCAAGAAATTGGCTTTAAGAGCCGCCCGTACTTTACGCTGAGTATTTGTGATGACCGCAGCTACAAAGCATGCACACCCGTGGTACTGGTGTAGTCTCTAATACAACCAAAGCTAAGACCAAGCATTGGACAAATTTTTGGCTTCCGCGAGAATTACAGCAACAGCAAATTTGCGCAGGAGGCAAGCAAAACAAAGCCGCGCAAAAGTTACATGGCGGGCTTGGCGATGGGCTTTCCAGTGAAAAAACATATCGCTGTGGTTTAAAGCCAAGTGTCTGCTGCGAGATCCGAAGGTACAACTTTAAAAATGATCAGATCAGGTCTGTATTTAATCCAAGTATAGCATAAATACACAGTCCCCTGGAAAAAGCCCGAAATTAATAGGACTAGCTTATCCATTTGCAACATGACAGCATCGATGAATTTGCGATTCTTTGGTCTTAGTAAAAATACATGATCGATTTTGCCTCTTCTTGCCCCTCTAAAAGTATATCTTGAAAATATACCTCTCTCAAAAATAAGTAAGTCTAATTAATTGCTACTTAGTTTCAAAATTCCCCCTTAGCGTTTTAACGTACGCTGCTTTTCGGCGTGCACCACGATTTTTTCATCGCGCGACAATCCTTTTCGCTTGCGAACCGTCTCGAGGTACCGCCTCACGTAATTGTGTTCGTAGATGCGTTCGCCATAATCTTCTCGCTCTTCCTCAGTCTGAGGTTGGAAGAACGGGTCCATATCAATGATACTCCAGTGCGAAAAAAGCAGTTGCGGGTTACTAGCGGCTCCGGACGTTTGAGTCAATAGATCAGTGGCAAAGCCAAAGCTCTCCACAACTGGCAGGTACGCTTTGACGGTAAAAAGTGCCGTTCCATCCGAGAGTTCCTCGGAATAGATGTCACCACGTCGCTTGGAAATGACGCTGTATAGTTTGCCAAGCTGCTCTGCCTGACACTGCACTACACACTCGTACACAGCTTCAACTAAGCGCACTGGCTGCTTCACAAATGCCATCAAGCAAGTCGTTCGCATAGTAGAAATTACTTGTCCACTAAGTGGTCCGTATTTGCCCGTCTCGACCTCTTCCTCTTCTGCCTTGTTCTCGTCGCTCTTATTATCGTGGTAAATGACGTCGTCAAGGACAAATGCAACTCCATAAACAGGCTCGTCACACAAGGGTCCAGCCGACGAGGCCATTTGGAAGCCCGTCACTATACTGTTTTCCACCTTTTGAAATTGCGATAATTTCTCTGTGTGATAAACTTCTGATGCTGCGTGATGCGGAAAGACACACCCAAAGGAATCGAATTCTGGAATGTTGTTGATCAGCATGTTTGGACCTACTTGTCGAGGACCACAGCTCCAGATCTGCTCCAATGACAGCGACTTTAAAAAGCTGCTGGGACTCGCTGCAAGAGATTGCTTGAGCTTCTTTTGAAACAAACAGACGTCCGCTGCATTGGCTTCGACTTCGATAAGTTTTTCCATGACATCACCGTTACTCGTAGCTTTCTTACTGAGTGCTAGGCGCTTCAGCAGTAGTGCATTCTCCTCCAAAAGCTTTGCTGTCTCTAGGGGCAATGGGAGTGCCCGCAACTTTATGGTCAACGTTCCGTCAGGAGTTGTCCCCACCGCAATCTTTGGGTCTTGCATTTCTTTAGGAGCTTTAGTTTGCTTCTTGTCGATCGAACAGGAACTAAGAAGCTCTTTAAAGACGATGTTAGTCTGAATCGAGGAAGTTGTTCCCTCTACGATACTTTCACGAAAGCCAACCAATGGTTCCGATACCTGAATTGCTACTTTAGCGAATCTTTCCTTTAAATCCTTAATACACTTTTCGAGATGAAGCTCGCCCAATGCCATGATCACGTGCTCTCCGGTTTCTTGAACATGGACCTCGACAGTTGGATCCGAGCGATATAGCCGCTGCAGACCAGCTATTAGAGCTTCAAAGTTGCGCGGGTCATCAGGTTCCACTGCCACACGAACAATCGGTTTTGCTTGGTACGGCATCTTTGTCAAGGACGGGCAAGCCAATGCAGATGACAGCGTAGCCGTCTTCAACACACATTCCTGCAGACCAGTTATTCCGACAATATTACCAGCAGGCACCCGGTCTAGCTTGTGCAAATCGCGTCCCATCATCATGTAAGTTCTAATTATACCGCTGCCAATGCGCTCAACGTGTTTTATCGTCTTCAAATCAATCGCATTATCGTCTATGTCTCCAGATATGCCTTGGAATTTCGGATCCATCACGTAAACTGGTTGGCCTTGCCGAAGTACACCAGAGAAGACACGTCCCACACCAACATAAACCTCGTCTGTAGCAGCAAATCCCAATTGATGATAATCAGACAAAACACTTGCTTCGACAGAGATGACTTTGCAAATGTAAACAATTAAAGGTGCGTCGTCTGAAGTGTAACACAGTTGGAGCGATCGAAATATCTGATCCTGCTGAGGCGAATGGCGTATCTGCTCCAGCGACATAGTGCACAACTTTTCGGCTCGTTTAGCTTGAGCTGACACTGGGCTCGGTAAAACGCGAGTGACCATTTTTAACACAGTGGCCGCAAGTGGCAGCCATTTGCGCATGACAACTTGAGTCGCAGACTTTCGATCCGTTTGCTTCAAATCGCGATCCGTCACTAACTTTGCAACACGAAGCTGTCGCGTAAATTTGCGAAGACTGTCCAAGTCTGCGTCTGACTGAACAGGTTTTCCCATTGTTGTGTATGTCACCCAAATCAAGTCGAGAATGAACGAGCAAAACATTGTCTGGCTATTTGGAGTTGGTGGCTTTCGCACAATCTTTTTCGTTTTACTATTGAAGTAGAAGTCACCCCACAATGCTTGGCGTATAACACGCACGGGCATAGCGAGTTTATTGGCGTAGAGCACTGCAAAATTGCCAATGCCAAAGGCCCATCCATCGGTTGCACTTGCAAAGATCACATTTCCATTCGCGGGTGCAAACAGAATTTCATTTTCTAGCTGTTCTGTTTCTTTTGAAATCATTTCATCAGTAAATCTCGGCTCGTTTGTATTTGTCTGCTCGTCCATCTGGTCACTTGAACTCGACGCTTCTTGGTCATACTTCTCCAATACGTGCATTCTGATCATGGAACTCAGAACCGCATTGGCCTGCTCTAAAATACGATTGAGTCTCTGATACGCCTCCATTGGCGAAAACTGCAGTTCAAAAATGAGTCGATCGAGCTTGTTAATCACAAGACACGGACGAATTCCCTCTTTCCACGCTTGACGAATCACAGCATGAGTCTGAGCACACACACCTTCCACTGCATCAATGAGCACTAAAGCTCCATCGCAGAGCCGAACGGCAGTCGATACGTCAAAGGAAAAGTCCACGTGGCCTGGAGAATCGACGAGATTAATGAGAAAGGGCTCGGATTCCTTGTCAGCGACTGGATCGGGTTGGTAAATTAATGAAATGGCACTAGATTTCATCGTAATTCCACGCTTTTGTTCTTCCTCTGTATTATCTAGATACCGCACCTAGAAACAATGCATGATGTAACCTAAGCCAATGGTTACACATGGATACATGGTATATTTTTTTAAGGTTACCTTGCCTGCGAGTCGCTCCGAAATAATGCCATTGGCCGACACGAGGCTATCGCTTAGCGTCGTCTTGCCGTGGTCAACGTGTGCTAGGATACAAATGTTGCGAATGCGCTCGGGCGCATGCTGCAGCGCACCCAACAGCTCCGGCGTCACGCGGGTCGCCATGGTGAAGAAATGGAAATGGTGTGGTCTACAAGACGAAAGTGATGGTCGTTGAAGTGCCGTAAGAAATTAATCGCGTTCCTTCTTTTAGGATTGTCGCCCACATGAAAATATTATTGCGCTCTTACTTTAATGGTTTTACAATGGATTATGACAGTGCATGCAAATCAAGTGTGAATTTAATCTTTACGATTGCTTAGAAATTGACGATAAAGAAAGCATATAAGAAGAGTTTGACGCGCAGAAACAATCTTTGTTGAAGCTATTATAGAGTAAATGCATAAGCTCATTATGATGGATCAAGTGCTATATCAGCATCCACACTTGTTTGCCTACGCACGGTGGTGGCGGTGGTGGTGGTGGCGCTTCTCCGCCTTGGTGCAGCGGTGGTCCGATCCAATAGGTTTGCAGATCTCTTCACTGATGCAGTAGGGATAGTACCACACATTAGTGCCATCATTCTGGCCACAGAGTTCTCCTGGCGGAAGTGTCGCAGGCTTGCATTGAGCGTAACTACTCGAGTGGACAACACAATAGCTCGTCGGGTTTGAGCAGCCCACATCGCCACTTGTACAGTCGGCCCAATCAGCCACGTAGCTCAAGTACTTGGTTTCATCGGAACTCGAATCGTCACTAGAGTTGTCGTCCGCGCTGTTGCCAGTGCTTGTAGCGGTGTCACGCTTCTTCTGGCAGCGCTGTACGTTCTGGCCATCGTCCGAATTGCGGCACTCGTAATTCGGATCCGCGCAGCACGTGCTGCCCGTCCAATTCTGTCCATTGCATTGAGATTCGTTGGTTATGGTGCACGATTCTTGGCCATAGATACGCAGGTGGATAGAAGTCTGGCCGGTGGCTGCAGTTGTAATAAGAGCGGCACTGGCAGCGGTCAATAGCGCAGCAATGTTCATCGTGAATCCTTGGGTTATAGAAAACGGACGGAGGCTTAAAGATGCAACTTGATAAATGAACAGACGACATTGCTCGCATTGAGATCTTAAAAAGTTGTACGATTTTTGTGGTAATGGTCTCAAAAATCTTTTGTGCGATGATGTGGGTGCACTTATGACAATGACTTGGACGTTTCATCGCTGTATATTTGAGGGAATAAAAAATTGGGCAGAATTTTAAAACAAATGGACCAATGAATATTTGGGAGTCATAAAAAAGATCATCATAATTATTATTGCCGGTATGCGGTAATCTCACCAGTACAATTGAACTCGACAGAAGTCATTAAAGAGACTATTTATTCTGATTGTGACTAATATAGAAATGACAGGCTGGAATCCTGATCATTTTATCGCTTCGCGCATAGCGGCAAAGAGGTGAGCCGCATCATCGTAGTTGTTGGATTGCCTACGGCACTAAATTATATAACGTTTACAGAATACGCATATATTGTAGCTACTATGACAGGTGAGACAGGGCGATACAAAAATGGTAGGGTCATTAGGACGTGAGCAGCTTCATCGTGATCAAATGACTGACAGTCTATTATTTTCGTCCGTGCTGTAGGAAAAATGGCAGGCCAAACCATATATCTACAAGGCCCCGAGCCTTTAACGTACAATTCACATTGCAGCCTCCAACCATTCTCATGTCGCGGCGGCGCTGAGTCTCCGCCCAAAAGAGGCGTGTCTGTTGAATTATCGCACTGTATTTGATCTGTATGGGAGGTCACGAGAGTTTAGGCCTTGCAGAGCATGACAAGCATCTCGGGCACTGCAGGTTAAAAAGCCCGATCATACGGGCAATCATCTGAATAAAGAAGCCGAGAGAAAGCGATTTGCAATAAATAGTGGGTACATCGAATCTCAGAATATTGTACGCCCGGACTTTTCTGAGTCATTGCACTAAAATTCTATTTGAGTAATCCGATTGGTTGTTTCCCGCAGCTGATCACTAAAGATATTGCACAAGCTATAGGCCAATCCGGTATACCGCAGAAGATCAACATGGGAGCAAGACGCCAGAGCATTTGCGGTAGTGGGCTAAAAGCCGAGCTCACCAGTGAGCCGCGCATTCCAATCACAAGGTACTCGATCGCTAAAGCGAGCCGCGGGTGTACTGGGGTATTGGTTATCGATATTATGGACCATTACTTCCCATATATGTGCCGAGCCTTTTCAAGCCAGTTTGGTTATCTGCACAACGTGAGTCATCCTGATCACAAAACATGGAAGCTCTGATTATGGAAAAAATCCGCAAAAGAATTCTGCAAATCTCTACTTTATTTGTAGCTCGCAAAACGCAGCATGAAGTGCCTCCAAATATCGACAGGCCAAAGACAGAGAGCAAAATGTATCACACGCACAATATGCTTCACTTATCGTTAAGCCAGCTGGACTAGCATCAGATGTTAAGACAACGAGAAGAGCTTTTAGAATAGACCAAAGCGTGGTAAAAAGTGTAGAAAACGCCGTCAGCGCATGCAAGGTCTATGTAGTGTAGTGCTCACACAGATGCAAAGACAAGCGTACGTGAGACCATGCTGCTCTTGGAACTAAAGTCATTGTGTAAAACATAAACCTTATATTTGAAAGCAAAGTTTGTGGATAGTACACCTTTGATAGATACGATGAGTACAGAAATTGTGCCTATCGTGCAATTCAGGCGTTATCGAAACTTAAGCCTTCGCAGTCGAAATAAGTGTTACTTGTGTTGCTATTTGAAACCATTAGCGCTACACAAATCTGCAAATAGCTTATCGTATTCAAAATCCGAGACTGTGCGGCGGATGCACATTCGTGAATGCCCTACAAAGCATGTTACTAGCCAGATTAAAGCTCTAAAACTGACTGAGCTTTTCTTAGTGGCTGTGGAAAATGGTAGAGGCAGTTGTGTATTCATACGGTCACTTTGTATGCACGAAATGAACAGTATCAATGATATTTGTGAGTCGCCCAATCTCTCAAGTCGGCTTAGGTTTGAAAATAATATGAGACGTAGGGCTTAAATGATCATAAGCCTTTCAGGTCTAGATGTTTTAATATCAAATCTTCAAATTGCAAACTTAATAGACAGACAATAATGTCGCTAGTGAGCCAAAGATCATACGTGGTCAATTTTTGACCATGGGTTATTTAATTGTTGCCGCCTTTCCCAATATGCGATAAATTACGGGTTTGTAGCGAATCTTGATAAAGAGAAAAAAAATTGCTTTATTTCCAAATGACCGCAAAACATAGTGTTTGCACTTTGTAGACTGCATTGCGTGCTTCAGTGTAGGTTGACTTTGAAAGCTACCGGGTCAGCGGTGCTGTCTTCGCTCTTTATTCATAGGAAATGTGATTTAAAGTCTTTGATCTTCGTTCGTTCTATAATTTAAAAAATAAAAACCTAACTGCAGGATGTAGTACTTGTCGTGCTTGTACACTTTACTTATTCGAGTATATGGAATAATATAAAAAAATGTCTTAATCCCACACATCGCGTAGTCAGGTAATTTCTTTTACCGAATGAGTAGAAGGAGCAACTGTTTCACTTGATGCTAACGCACTTACAAAGAATCTTTTATATAAATGACTTCGATAGATTACCAAGTAATACTTTCCTAGAAATTACAAATTGGGTGACAAATGGTATCAAGAAACGGTATTTCGGTAACAATGGTGTAAACACAGGCATCAGGCGCTAAGGTCTTTGTCAAGAGAAAAACAGCCCAGATTGATCGCAAAGGTCTCTAAATAGAATTCTAAGTGAAAATGGAAGTAAAAAGTAATGACAATCACTAGGCAGGCAATACTCGGTCCAGTAGCAAGTTGCCAGGAAGCGCATGGAGTTGCGGAGCAAAGCGAGTTTCAAAGCATCGAACGCCCATACACGCGGTTATTTGTATGCCGCACGCTAGATCGCTCCTGCTCACAAGACAAACCCGTCAACTTGAGAGCAAGTATCTTATAAGTATTATCTAGCATACTTACCCTGGTGATAGTGATTGTCAGACCATATTGTGTTTTCTGGTCATTAGTAGAAAGTATTGCCATTTTGATTGACCTTTTTAGACTCTCCCCGAATAGATTTTTTTTAATGATGTCATCTCAATGATTTAGAATAGGCAGAATAAGAAATAAATTCATCTCAAGACACAAGGCCACAAGGCCCTATGTTGCTGGCTAATTCGTCGTTCGCATTCAGCTAATTGTATGGGCTAGTTACGGGGAGTATTTTTAGAAAATAATTTGTGCTTACTGCGTCCGAGGAAACGCGACATATAAGTCTTAGCGCGCTATGACGCCGAATGACAGCTTGGTCACTCGTGAAGCACCGACGGTCGCGGTCAGCCAGGTTGACAATGATCCGCCGACCTCGGCACCAGAAAACTGAGATCTTAAATGCTCTCCTTCACAAGGTTTAAGCTTTGATTGTGAGCCAGTGGCTCGTACTGCCGTGTCGAGTCGCCCAAGGAGGGTTGCACCAGACAGCGTGCATCACGCACCGCATGCTCTCGAACGATCGGTGTACTAAGTTTGCACCTCATGCCGCAATCACTTCGATTAATTAGCTGTGCCTGACGAGTCAACCAATGACTTCAATGAGACATAGGCGAAAGTATGCTTGATTTCGAATCTATCCGGCTGTGGCTACCGAGAAACAGCGTCGAGTGACATGAATTACATTTGGTGCTGGATCTTCTTCCCTACGGATGTTAGCGAGACGCACGCGCAGCTGCGCTGCAAGCTCCACGACAATTCTAAAGGCAAACTACCAAACTACTGATGGGCTTAGATTTGCGTAGC
Source organism: Plasmopara muralis (assembly GCA_003676415.1). Lineage (NCBI taxonomy): Eukaryota > Oomycota > Peronosporomycetes > Peronosporales > Peronosporaceae > Plasmopara > Plasmopara muralis. The sequence goes on along the minus strand of RCHQ01000109.1, from coordinate 86,831 downwards.
GTTTCTCGACTTATGAATTGCTTGAGGACAATAAAAGCACTTCGATGTGATGGCTTACAATCACCTCTCCGCCAATGCTTTATTTACAACGTCAATGGGTAAACTGAGCCAGACCTTTGATTTAGACCGATAAGACTTGTCACCGACCACTAGTGGACTGCATAAGCAGCATCATGCTCCCCACAGGACGTATTTCGATGGTAGCCGAATTGAGCTCTGCTTGTGGTCCAGTGCTCTCAGCCCTAGTGGCGAGAGGCTTTGTTTGGCTAAAGATGTTGATCACCATAATTGAAAACATCAATAACGCCTAGGAGACTTAATTAAGTTTGCAACCCTTCTTGAATAAAACGTACCTTGTTCACCTCAATACTACGTCGCACGAGGACACTCCCTAGGCGATAGTGGCGCTCACCCCCTCTAGCAAGAGAAAAGAGGAAGACGATGCCGTTACGTCGTGCGACGCACTAACAGCTCTTTTGCTTAAATACATGCAAGACTTATGCAAGTGAACTTTATTTAAGCGCTGATGAACATCAACGCTGACGATTTTGACTGTCTTCTCCAAGCCATGACCTGGGCGTTGCAAGATCGAGATTTTCAGGCCTTGTCGGTTCAGAGTTCGATCTCAAGCTTGTATTTAAATCATGTCATGATCACTTCTCGCGACTCGCGCCCTTCTGTACAGAAGTTATGGCATTCCGTATTCAAATTTAGATTTTTGGTCCAGCTGATGGGCCTACGCAACATGAGAATGTCTACATAAAACACAAAGTAATCACATTTACTCAGGATCTTGCGTGTAAACGGCTAGCTTTTTATGGCTTTCAATGGTGCAATGAAGCAAACGCGTGCTTAGGTCCTGACGGCAGTAGCACAAATAAATTTATAGGTTGAGAATCCCATTTCTCCAAGTTCAATTTACATTGGGTATTTTACTCTTTTCAAATCAGCATAATACCTTGAGTATTAGCTCTTCAGACTCAAAGGCTTTAACCTTCTTACGCATTGTAGGAGGCTAAACCAGAGCCACCATGTGGTGGCGCTAACGGAGTGTAGGTCTATTCCTAAGGATCGGCGAGTATTCTGTCGATGCATAGATAGCATTGTTTTTTACAAGCCCAATAAACAATAACATGTTCTCCCACACACTTAAGTGAATCTGCACACAAAAGGCATAACACGTCTCAATCGATTTGGTTCACTGACCCTTCCAAATTATCGAGATTTGAACGATATTATCAGCCTAATACAAGCACCCTGATTTCACTCTTTCAGATAATTTCGTAAAGCAGAGATCTAGTTTGAGTCAACTGACTATGTTTTTTTAAATTAAAGTCGGGTATGCCAACAAGAAATAGGACATATACATCTTGATATACATGTACTATACGGTGAAGAATTGTCATAAAAAGGACAGGCTGGGAACAGGCACCACTTTCAAGAGGATGCACAACAGTCATTTTGCCCGAATAATCAACGAAGTCGATAAAAACTCGTGATAATTGTCGATTTCCTCTGCAGGTAATTGGCAAGGGCAAGTCACTTTATAAAAGCTAGCCAGCTCACGATGACTTTGACTCGATTCGAAAACAATGCTCTTCAATGACACTACCCAAATGAATACCATTTTCCGTGCCGACGATGTACACATCTACGTTATCACATTCGTGCGAGCGCTTTCATTTAGCGTCTGCAGGTGGACAATCTGGGGCTTGTACACCGATCTTTTCGTGCTCTGTACGCGTAAGGACAAAATCATCATCAAAGTATGTCCACACCTAAACAGTTATTACACTAGACAATTAAAGGTTACAGGCAAGAAAACCCACTCCTTAAAAGCATATCGCTCTGAGTGCTAAAATGCGGTCAATTATATGACACTTTCTCGTATGAGATATTGATCCTACCCATCGACTAAGTCGGGTGTGAAGCACACTTTAAATTCCACTATACTGTTTAGCAGCAGCGTTTTTCTCTAGATGCGGCCACCATCCTATCATAGACACAAATTTCTAGGATAAAGGCTGCTAAGATGCGCCACTTTTCATTGCCTTTCTTTGCTCCTAGTACCTTGATAAAAGGCAATTATGCTAGTCACGGCATGCGTCGGATGCTACTTTCGACAAGCGATTCTCTGTTGATAATGTTTCGATTCGCGCACATTTGCAATTTCTCCCCGTGGTACCTCGGGCGATGGCCGATCATGACATACATGGCATGCAGCAGGTGTTGTCTTGTTTAAAGCCACTAAACAAATAGTTACCCCATATGTATTGGCAGAAACTCGCCTCAAGTGTCTTGGCTGAAAAGCAAACACAACATTCACGGCATGCGGCGGGTGCTAGCGTTGATCACGAATCAACGCGTTACTTTATGTGCAATGTCAGTTATTTCCCCTCATGCCTGGTAAAGCCACCTAAACCATTCACGGGTGCTAATTTCTGTGAGCTTGGCTCAGTTAGTAGCGTGACTTCATGTACACCGGCAAGTCTCATGTCCCAATACCTCGACCAAAAGCCGACCAGGCCATTCACGGCATGCAGTGTGTGCTGTTTTCTACAAGCACTTCACCAATATCCGTGCACCTTTTCACGCGTATTAGCCCCACCTCGCGTTGATGCCTTAGCTAAAAGGCAGCTATAGTTTTTGTGGCATGCAGTGAGTGCTGTCGCTGACAATCACTGATCCAAAAAAAATTGCATCACTTTAGGCGCAATAGTAGACCCTCACCTTGTTGTGCCTACGCTTTATGTAATAAATAGCATGCTGTTAGTGCTGCTTCTAATGCGCATCACCCACGATTTAAATGCCGCTTCACAATTGAGACTTCTGTCTTTAAAGCTACTGTTAGTGCTTATTTTTGACATTTCAACGCCAAACACACTAACCAGTCCGGGCCAGTGTCAACGCTAATCGTGCGTCTCCCTCCTGAAGAAGGTGGTTCGTAAATCTCCAAATACCTTTTAGGATCAAGTCAGATGGTACTCGAGATCTTTGACCTTTAAGCAAAAAAAGGTTTATGGAGATGAGGGCATGACTCGTTTCGAGATTCATGAAGTCGTGTGATCCTTAATGTCAAAAAGAAAGCAAAATCTAATTTCGAGTAGCTGGCAAATATTTTGAGCCACTGTTTTTTTGCACACCCAAATGATCACATATTAAAGCTTAAGGATATCAATTAGAATTTGCATCAAGACTAAGACTTACTCTTGGAGTCATGTGCTTACTCCTATTGGTTCTAAGTACAATTGAATGCGCAGTGACTTTCGTCATCGCTTAAAATGTGGGGACGCTCCCTAATCATGGGACCGCTTTGTTCAAACATTTAAAAGAAAAAAGGGGTTAGTCGTTTGTACGGCAGAAAATGAATCATTGGCCAGAAAAAATTGAAGCCGCTCCGCATAATAGGGACTAATGCTTCAATTTACCATGGGTACTTAAACTGAGGAACTGCACACTAGCCTGCTAAGGTACCGAAAGATTGAACTACCTTTGACGCAGCTCCAAAAGGTATATTGACTCCAACTTGGGTTAATAAGTATGTTATCTCGATCCTGCTATCCGAAATATTTTGCGCTCACCAGGAGCAGCATCTCGGCCGTAGTTTCGTGCATCCTACCAACGAAAGAAGAACTTGTAGACATTGTCCAAGCGTTAAGAGCTCTTCAGGATGAGACACCTCAGAGCCTCTCTCTGAGACATTGTCTTCATTAACGAACTGCGTACGTTCGCGGCTTCACCAAATCTATTCTTATTGATGCCATTGACTTCCGGGTTTAATATTCAGAAGGTAGTTAGGAGAACATAAGTCTGGCTTTGTCGTTGGATGAATGGACGCACGAATATAATGATATGTGTGCCTGCTGGATAGAGATTGAACGTTGGGTACATGTTTCAGCCATCACATTTATTATCTATGGGTACGATATTTTCTTACTATGGCTTTTTGGATACGACATAGTCGGATAGAGACCTGCCGCTTACCGCTGCAATACAGCGAGTACTGCTCCATCCATTAATTTATAGTTTGCCTAAGTAAATAAAAGAATATCCGCCGTTAGATAGCCGAGCGAAAAGATTTGACAACGTGTATGAAGAAGCATTGCGGTGTGAGTGAGGCCGAGTGACTATCTGTAGTTGAGTTTGCACTCATTGATGGGGTCTAATCATCAACATGCTTTTTTTTGACAGACTCACAACACTAATGTTCTGTTATCTGGTCGAAGCTTGAATTCTTGAAGAAAAGTGAGGAAGAGTTTTGAAAAAAACTTTTACATCCCTAATTTGAGCATCAATTACCTGACTCTGCGAAAGTTGATTACCCATAATCGGTAGGGCAACGGATGCTACTGCAATCGGCCAATACATCTTAAAAGTTCTTTAACAATTTTGAGATTTGACATTATGGCAAAGGCAAGAGCAGCTTTGCTCTCGTCCTTCTAGGCAAAAGCACTTTCTTGTTGAGTGTGTTTTAAAGCAGAAGCGCTCCTTTAAATGGCGCGAGCTACTCATGATGCGGTCAGTCTTCCCACTTGATTAAAAAAAAAATCGGATCATTTGAGCGGCTTCGTCATAATCGTCCATAGGCTCTCGCGCTTTAGATCTCTAAGTAGTGGCGTTTCGTAGACGTTTTGCCATTTTTATCGGCACGTTTATGGTGAAAATAAATTTCTTCCTGCGCATGAAGATCAAGCTCTTAATGCCTAGTCTTAGACGGTGCCGAGGCCGAGGCCGAGACGTCTCTGAGATTTACACCGTGGAAGCAAATTGCATTCAGCCTTACAGACGTAACGGACTTTGTATAGTGATGCAAGGTTTAGGTCACAGCATCTAAGACGTTTAACCGGGATCTCTGTTTAAACTCTGGCGATTACAGAGCGAAGGGGGTACCCCAGACCAGATACAAGCCATCCTAATCTCAAGTCTTTTCACAACGCCGAGCAAAAGGCTTGTGCTGGATAAATGTGGTGCAAATGCACAAACATAGCTGCTTCAACGCCTTGCTGGAACTATAACTTGTTTCGGGCCAAATTTCCTTACATACGTGCTACGCAAGGAGTGGTCTTCGAAGAGCACTCGTAGACCGCGAAGCGTATTAGTGTCCTATTTGGCGCCATGGCCTGCATCACCCAGGTTTAGCTTAAGCGAAATTTATTTCTCCTCCTCGCTGAGCTTGTTGTCCAGAGAATGAGCGGACCCGCCGAATTGCGTCGTTCTCAGCAGGAGCGAGTCGCAAGATCATCTCCCAGTGCGTTGGACATTAATCCCACAACCAAAGATTGTCGTTTCCGAAATATTGCCCTTCCTTTTGACAACAAGGGCATCCCAAGCCAGATATATATCCTTGAAATACACTACAGCCTTTCTTGTAGTTATGAAGGTCTTTTAGATGGTAAGGATAGTAACGACTCTTGTAAGGCTACTCTCCGAGTGGTAAAAAAACCTTTAAAGTCGCTTTCTTTGAGCTAAATTTCTTCGCAGCCAGTGCGATCAAAGGGTTTATTGGAGAGCCCGTACTGGACTTGCCATTTTTATTGCCCGCAGGTGGTCGGCCGGGCGAGAAAGAGCGGTAGGTGCTCTTCCATCGACGTCGTGGACTTCATGGTTCTCATTTAGCGTTCTTTTTTAAGCTGCAGTTTATTGCACAATTCTACTTTTCGAGATCGGCTATTTGGAACGGCTGTGATATGAATCGAAACCGTGATCAAATCAGCCTCAGTTTTCAGGTTTTTGAGCTTGTGTGCATTCAAGTGACATAGAGAAGCATCTACTCGACTTTTAAATGATACTAATCATACATCTTTACCTGAGTTCAAAAAGTCAACCCACTTTTGAAGTATTAGAGAGGCTGTCGTAAGGAGACAAATATGGCTGTGCGGTTGCTCCAGTTCTAGCTGCAGCGTTCTGTGAACTTTGAGCCTCTTTCAAGAACTTAAAAGTGGTCTGACTTGGAGGTGGTGACATAGGGTGGAAAGCGTTCAGTTGGTGTGCCTCTGACGTTGCATAATTTAGAGCATTCGGTGTTGTAGGTTGACTCAGATTAGGCAAGAACGTCTGCCATCCCACGACATTCGAGCTCGACTTGGGGCGCTCAGCACTGAACGAAGTTGCAGGTGAACCCAATTTTGCATCTCCAACCCTCCTTTTTCCATTAGTAAGAACCTGTCCAATCGTTTTCGAAGCTTGATGCCATTTCTTGGTAATTTTGACCTTTTCCATCGTTTGCAGAATCAAATCCCGTTGAATTTTTGTTTGCATGGCCAAGTGCTTTCGACGAGTCACAAGCGATTCCTTTTCATTGAGCATCTGTTGCGTACGCGCTTCCGTGTCGTGTAGTTTTCGCATCATTTCCGATCGTTGATACTCTTGCACGCGTTTCATACGCTCGACTTTGTCCATCTTGAGCTGGGCTTGTACTTTGCGATACTCACACCGCAATCTTCGTTGCTCTTGTTGCTGTTGCTGCACTTGTTGTAAATTGCGATCCATTTCCTGTTGACGCTCAAGGATTTCTTGCTTCTTTCGCGCTTCTTCCCGTCGTGTCTCCTCCAACACGAGCAACCTTTTCCTCTCCACTTCCGCTTGTTGTTGCACCTGCAATGCTCGTATCCGTCGTTCCTCTTCCTCATGTTCTTTTCTCGCCATGTCACTCGCTTCTTGCTTTTTCTGCATCTCTCGTTGCCGTTGTGCTTCCAGTCGTTTCGAAGCCTTGAGATTTTTTTGAATCCGTTGCATAACTTCCCGACGTCGTACTTCCATACCAATCGCTCGTTCCGCACGTTGCTTTTCCACCGTTTCTTCCCGTGCTTTCTCGGCCACCTCCAACTCGTGCAGTCGCTTTTGCACTTCCACTTGTTGCGCACGCAACAGCTTTTCCGTCTGTGCACGATGCTGTTCGGCTTTCAGCTTGCGTTCTTCTTCCCGTTCTTTAGCTTCAACGCGTCGCACTTTATCTTGTTGCGCCTTTTCCTCGGCAAGTGCTCGGTCGCGAGCGGCCAATTGCAATGTAAGTACTTTGCGTCGAGCTTCTTCAATATCAAGCTGAGTTTTCTTTTGCAACTCTCGTGTCCGTTTGTTCGCTGCCATTTCTTGCGCAAGACGCACCTTTGAACGCTCCATGGCTTCGTGTTGGCGTCGCTCCCGATCCACTTTCTCAGTCGCTTCTTGTTGCAGTCGATTCATTTTCAATTCAAACTCGAGCATCTGCTCCAATTCGCGCTCTTGACGCTGTCGAACTTTTTCCAGTCGCTGGCGTTCAACATCCACCAATGCAAAAGACCCTTTCCGACTTGATGCGATTGAGCTCGGGGCTTTGTTACCCTTCACTTTCGACGAATTTGCGCTTTCGACTTCGGCAGCCACCACCTTTTGCTTTTCACTTCGTACCATTTGCATCTCTTCATGTCTTCGTAACGCATACGCTTCGTGCCGCATCCGTTGCACTGCCGTTGTGGCTTCAGCGTCATAGAACGAGTCGAAATCACGGAGTTTCAACGTTTCTGGGTTCACGCCAGAGCGTAGGCAAGCTTCCGCGGATCGTGGAGTGAGCACAATGCGCTCAGGTGGTGGATTGAGGCCAGACGATCGAGCTTTACTTACTGTTTCAAACACGTCTTCAATCGTCAAAGCTTGTGGCTTGTGCTTGCGAGTCTTGGCCGTTGGTGTCGCTTCAACATGATCGTCTCGAGTAATCGTCTCGAGATTTAAATGCATTTCACTTGCTGGGATGGCTACATCCTGCGACTCGACGTGCATGGTAATGGACGCTTTCAGACTCTTGGAATAGAAGTAGGCATTGTATTTGACACGAATATAAAAGGAAATGGAGTTATTTTCGACACGCACGGTTTCACTTGGTTCCCCTGTCAGCACGATGGCACGCGCGTTGCGGGTGGTTCCTTGTGGAAAAACGGCCACGTGCGCACAATCCGACCGACCGCTTGGGTCCGACCTTCGCGCAACACGAGCGGCACATCGGGACGAATGTATTCTGGCCAGTACATAAATTCAAACCGACACATGGTCGGAGCAGGCTGACGCGACTTGGTCACACTTGCGCTGTCGGGAACTCCTAAACGCACAATCTTGGCCATTTGGCGCACTTGACCCGTATGGATCACTGCTTGGAAATTCACGCGAAACGCACGTGCATCGGGCAAAAAGTGGAGCTCGGCATCAAACTGACGAGTTGCCATGGGGCGAACACTGGGGTGGACCAGCATGGTACCCTTTCGAATGCGATGAGCTGGCTGCGCAGTCGAGAGATAGCGAATAAGCACAGCTCCCGTTTCACCAGCGCTTAAAGTTTGCGCTGCTTTATGTTGCACTTCAAGACTTTTTACAACAACGTCACAAAAGCGGCCGTTGGCATCGGGTCCGAGCAGCATTCGCTCTTTGACACACAAGGTACCAGCTTGGACCAACCCAGTTACAATAGTACCCGCATCCTCGATATCGTAAGCGTGGCGAACTTGGAACTCGACCGGCGTCTTTGCTTTAATAGCCCACAAACGCTTTGGTTCGAGTATTGCGAGATACCCCTGTAGCACGTCCAAACCAGTACCGGTTACGTTTGAGATCTGAAACACCGGTACAGTCGATGTACTTAAAAGTTGCAAAAGACTTTTTTTTTCGTCCATTCCGGTTGTGATCCTTTCCGGTGCAACAACAATATGCTGACGTGGGCAATATTTGGTTACCAAGTCGGCAATTTCAACCATACACTGTTGGATTCGATCCTTTGTTGCAAGATCCGTTTTTGTCATCACCACAAAGATGGCTACATTAAGTGCAGTCGCAATCTTCATGTGTTCACGTGTCATATCACGAACACCACCGACAGCATCAATTACAAGCATTGCATAGTCTGGAAATTGTCCTGCTAGCCCCGATGCTGTGCTCTTCAAGTACTTTTGATGGCCTGCGAGGTCACTCAAGGTGATATAACTCTCCTGGCTTCTTCCTGTGTCCAGCTGTTGAGTCCCATCGTCACTATCTCCAAAGTCACAAGAGCGAAGTTCTTCCAGATAACGGAAATGACCGTCTGCGGCTACAGCAATCGTGTGCTCACTTACACTTGATGTGCAGCCATTCTCGAGCTCGTGACGATGACGACATACCTGCATCCTAGCGAGCCCAGCCCCATCATCAAGACAGCCTCGTGTCAAGACTCCTACTAGTGTCGACTTGCCACTTTCAAAGTCTCCTATCACCGACATCCGAAGCCTCTTGGTGGTACTTTGTTCCAGCACTCGCACGACTTGAATTTGTGCAGCTTTGTGGCTACCATTACGTCCTCTACGAAATCTCGACAAGGACATTTCTGCTTGCACGACACGACACATGCTACAATTATCATTGACGAACATTAAAACATCGTGTTGATTAAAGTGCCACGTGGGCTTACTGTAGCCAAGAAGTAGCCTAATCCGTACCGTGCTAGTGTCCCTAAAGAACGCAACATGGCCTCCTCTGTAAGACCCAAAACCTCGCCATTATCCTTCACGCCAAGTTCGTAAAAGGCCGTGCCTCTGCCTTCGTTAAGTCGCCAGTGCATCTGCGTCGTCAATTGGCGTAGGCGATCGGGCGCAGGAGTCAGCAATTGCTGCTTGTACTCAACGTTCCCTTCTTCCACCTCCACTGGTAGACGCTCCGACACCTCGAGGGGATCTGAGCACGCATACTCGGCTCGTACCTGGCAACACAAAGTAGCCAGCCCCGAGTCCGCGAGCGTGGCCATATTGGCGAATGCGCGAGCAATTCTTTATAGCATAGTATCATACCTATACCATCATTTTACACGTGATAAAGCTTAAAAGGTGCAAAATGATTGTACACGTATCATATTATAAAAAGATAGGGAATACTATACGCACTGAGCAAGTTCTATTTTTGTGATGGTCTCACATGAATCTTTTTAGCATAATCGACTATGGTGAGTATTATAAGCTCGTTTCAAATCGAGTTTGCTATTTGTCCGCTCTTATTGAATAACCAATTGAAGTCGAAACGAGACCTGTAATTAAGTAATTTATGTATGTTTGCGAGGCCCCAATCAACACTGCACCGGTCTGCCGACTAACTACACCAATAATTGTGAGATTGCTGAGAACCTCACCCGATTTCACTTTCCTGGTGGCTTTTGACTTGGTTGTGCTTGCTAAATTGATTGTAATCGTCTTGATGGGACGAGGGACACGAGATTGGCGTTGTGGAGAAATTTACAGACGGTGCTTCAAGCACGCAACCGATCAGACTGAATATTATGCCTAATGAAAACACTTGTGCTTTGCGTAAACACTCATTTCTTTTCGGGGTCCAACTGCCTTCTTAGGCAGGGGACGTTGATAATTTATAATATGTGGTACAAGTCCGCGCTCGACGTGACTCTTCAGATACGACTTGTCGTACATCGATAGAAATTCTGCTACAGGTACATTGGCCTTTTGTGCGGCCCAAAGAAGCTTCGTTTTCTCTATCTAATTTTTAGGCCTGCTACAATCTTACCTGCAAGCTTTATGACATTTGTAAAGCGATTGACCTGTTCCAGCGTTGCTACGAATTTTGTGAGTATCAACGATGGGGTGTGCTCAGTCATCATGTCCGATTTGATCCTAATCTAATTGATCGATCGCGGCTGATCTTATTTGCAAAGCGTGGCTACGTGATTTTTTGGGTCATGTCCTACTCTTCAGCCTCAGGGTAAACTCAACTTTCGATTTAGCCATGATAATTTGGGAAGTTATTATTTTAGCAGTCGATATAGGCAGTCGGGTCGTGCGCCTAAATGACAGCACCAATAGGATCAGGTTGTGACACGAAAAATTTACTGAATTGGTCCATGAAAAACTTATAGCAGCCATGCAAATATTTACCCATGTTGATACTCGCTTAACCTTTTACTGCAACTTACCGTACATTATTCAATTGTAAGATGAAATCTTTAGCTGAGACTTAAATCTTCTGTAGGATTTGGTGAGCGTAAGAATGCGGCTCCAGCGATGAAAGAGTGTGATCTCATCCCTGGTCCAAAGGTAGCTGAAGGTAGTTTTGTTGTGGACAGTATCCACGTGCTAGATATTACCGCTGCGCTATTGACGCCTTTCATAGTGGTTAGCCCCTTCAGCACTTCTTCTAAGCTAAATAGCTGGTCAACACGTTTGCATTGTGCACATTCTCCCAGATCATGCGCGTATTCCAACAAAATATAGCGATTACTACAGTTGATGCAAATTGACATCCGCGTGAGGCGGACACCGAACCTCAAGGAGATATTGTGTAGATCTTGATAAAGACATGGAGGTGCTTGTGGTGGCAACATTAGTTGCTAACAAGCATCTAGTGGCGTTCGTGGGTGTTGCTGTAGATGTGTTAATCCATGCTGACTACTACGGCATCGGCCCAAGATTGACAATTAATCAATACAGTAGTGACGACGAAGTACTTCGACTCGACAGCAAAACATTGCAATAGTAGTGTGCTCTCAGCTTGACACTTTCGTTTTTTTGCTTTGCATGCTTTGTAAAATCAGTAGGTTCAGGTACATTGAGTGCGCTATAAAAGTCACGACAGACTGAAAGGTCATTACGAGAGAAAAGCAGCACTTGCAGCTGTTTGAGATAGTGTGTTGTACTTTAAGTTGAATGCTTTAGTGGCTAGCGCTACATGCCGAGATTATTCAAAATGTGCGGAAAGCAAATGGGTGAACGAAGCAAAGTTCGTGTTGGCTCACTAGTGCAACGTTAAATAAAAAACGTGACTGCTGAAACGAGTCATGTCAAATTAGAGTGAATCACACCAAAGGGCTTGTTTGCCTTCTTAGATTACTCTCGGGATATTAAACGTATTGAATCATCTTTTGCGCAAATCCTCGTAGCAGCTGAGTGATGACCTTCTGCTAGCGTCCGCCTCCTCACCAAGATCTCTTTGAAGCGAGCCGTGTGCATCCTCTTTTACTTGACGTATTTTCTAGTCTGGGCCGAACAGGTCTACGCCCGATCAATCAGGCTTTGTCACTTCGCCACGGAGAGGGGACAGAGGAATGCGAATTTTGATCAATCTCGGTTATAAGCTCCATCAGAGAGTTATCCGATATAACGCATCACATTTTATTATGACGAATAAAGTAGCTAAACACAATGATACATTCACTATCAGTGCTGTTGTTGGCCTAAAGAGCTCGTTTTATTAAGCAAGTAATAGTTAGCATATTTTAAAAGTGCTGATTCAATCATAAATATAAGTCATCAATTTGCCAAAGTCTTACCAGGGGCTTCGACATCGTATACAAAGGTATGTTGTCATTATTAGATTGTCGCGTCACACTTCATGTCCGCGGCGCGAGGTGCATTCAGCAATGACGCGCTTGATTCAAATGTAAAGCGGCAGATGTAGTACATACCGCGATAGAAATGTTGATTTTATGAAGCCACGAGGACGCTGCTAATAAAGTACGCCTTGAAGGCACTTTATGCACGAAAAATAATTAAACAAAGCTGCTTGTACATGCTTGTCCTATTGCTGCTACATCGCACGGTGCTAGCTTATGACACATAAAGCTTAACGAAGTTTGCTGTTTGCTGAACTTCGTCACAAATACTGACGTCGGATGCGAAAATCTATTCACACCGGCTGCAAAGCGTTCGACAAGGTGGACAAGCTGTGCGTGAGATGAACGAACGGTTTGCATAAAATATTTGTTCAAGGACGACGATGAGAACTCGGTTGGCATGAAAAGACACTGGTGAATCTAAGTGTAAAACTACCATTTCGGACGTAACGACCTACCTGTTAGCATTGTATTCCCGCTGTTTTGAGTGCCGCCAAACTCTTAAGAGGTAATATTTAAGTAGATGGTCAAGTGCCTCCCCTATTGTCGCTGGGACATACTTCGACACTAAGCAGCAGCTTGCCATACACTTTTGAGAAGTATAAGGTCTGTCATTAGAGGCCGATCACCATTATTTCTAACACATAATCATCCAGGTTATGCTGATTACTCTTAGCTCAGCCATAAAGTTACGCACTTTTGTATCAATTTATGTCTTTCTTTCGCCCACATGATCGCTTAAAAAGAAAACTATTTTGCTACGGTCGCAAAGCTGACGAAGCTTGACGTACCGGCTTTGTCTTAATTGTAAAAGTAAAAGTAGCAAATGTTTGACAATACATTATCTATGCCAACTCTTTCCACGTGATCTCGATTGTCCTCGACAGATCATTTTCCTCAGACAGTTACTAGTTAACTATTGCCAGCTTCACTGCAAGGCTGCCGCCTCGTTTTACTTAAACTTAGCGTACGTTCACGCTTGTGTGGCCCATGCGTGCGATAGCAGCCGTGGAAGGTACATAACATCTAGTATCCTGATGTGCTTACCGTCCATCACAGTCAGCTTAACATTTTCTTTACCAAGAACACGCAATTTCTTGCCGTCTGCAATGGTCACGTTGATGCCCAAGATCGCATTATCAAAATCAAATAGGTCTTCTCGGTACGGTGTCATATGTGATGTCGCACCGCTATCGATCAGCCATTCATCAAATCGATTTTTCCCAACAGCAATACAGCGTCTTCATCAATGCCATTGCTTCCACTTGGGCAGTTCCGCTTTATGAGTCAACTAGAGTACACTTATAGCACTTTTCCTTAAAGCCACGTTTACTCTTCCTTGGGCCGTAATCTTTTCGTCCAGGTCCACGATTGCTTTTAGGCCGCCCACCACTTCCGTGAACAGGAAACGCTTACGCTTTCTCCGTCGTCTCCTTCTTTTGTAACGGCTCATGCTCCTTTAATAGCTTCTCCTTGATCTCTATCAGCGTGATGTCCTTGGCGTTTTCCACAATCGACACGATCAGCTCATAATCTGTCGGGGGCTGCTTAGCAGTACCACTAGCTGTCGCGATGCGTCAACAGGCCACTCTCCATCTTTAACTCATGCAGGCGGCGCGTCATCTCGACACGATTGTGAAGCGTGGTACGATTGTAGAACTCTCGTAGAATGCTCCAAGCGTGCATAGCCGTCGATGCAGACCGAATCTTGATCTGGTGCCGTAGCTTGATACCCTGGGCAAAGGTTTCCAGTGCCTTAGCGTCGTTAAACAGCCAAGTTTCGGTCATCTCCTTTTTCCTCTTGGCGATTTGAACGTGCGCCAACAACTCCTTTTGCGCCAGCGTCATGCGCATGTTTAACTCCCAGTGGAAGTAGTTTTTACTGCCTAAGGTAAACGAAGCCCTTTTAATACTCGAGGACGACCCGGGACTCTCGGGATCAGATGCTTAAAAGGTTATGGGCTTCCTTATAGTATTTGATCTCTGCGTTATCTAAACCACTACGCCGAGCAACCTTTATAGATCCTTGGATTATAGTGCATGCGCTACGCTCATCAAGCCAAACTTTAGCGTACGGGCTTGCGAGCGACCGGTATTCTCATTTCGCACCTCATACGCTCTTCGCCCGTTCTACGACAAGCCGCTCGTGGTTGTTGAGCTAAAGTTTATAATTAATCTAGTTTAGGCGCGTCACCCGTATGCTTTCAGTATCATCAAGAGAACTTTTCATCTGGCATCGAATTCGGCTTTGTCGGAGGGTGCACATCCATTTGCCGTTGTTTGCGATGTGTCACCGTCTGCGTGTGATTGCAACTCAACGAAAACGGACGTTAGCAGGTCAATTCGCTCTTACCTCGTTTAGGACAAAGAAAAAGTTGCCATTAGGTCCGCACTGATGAATTTTACATTAGATTACGCTTTAAAGATTGATTACAAGTGCTACCAAGCATACGACACGGAGGTGTTGAAAAAAATATACGACCATTTGGTGAACGACCGTACACTGTTTCCGATCCAATGGGAGTTGACGTGTGCAATAACTTAATACTTAAAACGTTATGAATTGTAGCAACCATTTCTTTAAAGCTCCTTTGACGGAAAGTCAGCTTTCACTCGACTGCATGTAACGGCTCGTCGTTTTCAGCTGCATGTTTATCAAAGCTAGTGGCCCCAAACCGAATTTAAATGTTCATGAATTTTTATTTAGGGTCATACTTTGACGAATTGCGATAAGACTACTACGAATGAAGAGCAATAGCAGTATCATATATGCACGGTATGTCAGTCATATAGTAATTTAATTAATATTCTAGTACCAACTTACCGCACTTAAGAGGAAGTTCCACCAGCCACCGAATGACCGACGTCGAGAAGCCGCTGCTTTGGTGCGTTGACGAGCGAAACTTGGCCACGCGCCGTGGCCGCGTCGTTCGCAGAGTAGCTGAACGCTATCTTCGCGACGATTTGAGCTGTTCACTACCCGGATGTCTTCTCTGTAGCGCCGACGACGACGCGTCGGCAGCTACGCACGTACTGGGCATGACCAAGACGCTCTTGGCCGAAAATCCGCGCGATGGCGTGTATCTCTTGCTATCCATGAAGACAGTCTTGCTACAAATGGACGTGTTAGAACTCAGTATGAAAGCAATTAAGAAGGCAAAAAGCGATCATGGAGGCCACGAAGTCTTTGCGGACGTTTTGGTATTGGAGACGGTGTGGGAATTTGTCAAACGTCAAGATTTAGGTGTCTACAATCGTCTTCGTGCTTTGTTAATGAACGCAGATCGACGATTTGTAGTTTTTGCCAATGAGCATCATCGATCCTGCTTTATTCAGAAGAGAGAGATGTTACCTCGAGGGTACAAAGAGACTAGCGCAGAGGTGCTAGGTACAGATGCGTCTTTAGAGACCGAAGAAGAGCGCAATGAACGAGCGGTTGCTACTGCTTATAATTGGTACGTTGATCATTTGCTGAAACTCAATCGTACGGACGTCAAGATCCTGTTTTTAGCCAATGACGATGCCGATTTAAAACAAGCCGAAAAGCATGGCGTGAAAGGAGGTACAACAATTGCTGAATTTGTAAAGCCTCTAGCAGTCAAGTATCCAGAGTTGCAGGATCTTTTGTCTGCGTCTGCAGCAGAGGAGACGAACATGAGTCTTGAGGGGGTCAGTACCACCAAAGGACGACATCGAAAACTATTGTACCCAGAGCATTTAAGTGTGAATGAGTTATTAGCGGGCTTGAAATCGCAGAGGTTTTTCAAGGGGATAATTCGATGCAATCGAGACCATTGGCTCGAATGTCACGTGTTGGTCCACGGTACTAATGGTGTCAAGATTCCTGTTTTACTGCAAGGACGCGAGCACATTAATCGTGCAATTGATGGCGATCTCGTGGTAATTCAGTTGTTGCCAGCGGATCAATGGAAGAAGCCGTCGGATGCCTTCGCTACAAATGGAATAGGCGAAGAGGGTGAGGAGATGGAGGACAGACAGCCTGAACAAACTGGTGTGGCTGAACCCACTATGTCATTGGAGCAAGTAGCGCTCATTCAAAGTGATACAAAGCCGGCAGGACGAGTAGTGGGTATCATAGAACGCAATTGGCGCAAATTTTGTGGCTCGGTGGAGCCTCCACGTGACGGTGCGACATTGAATGCCTCTGGTCAGTGCCTTGTCGTACCCGTAGATCGAAAGATCCCGAAGATTAAAATTCAAACGCGACAATTGGATGCACTCTGGGACAAGCGTATTCTCGTAGCAATTGATACGTGGCCTGCGTACAGTAAATTCCCATTGGGTCATTACGTGCGTACACTGGGTGTGATTGGCGATAAAGAGACCGAGACAAACGTGTTGCTTATCGAACACAATGTTCCTTGTGACCAATTTAGTGACGAAGTTATGCGGTGTCTGCCACCTGAAGATTGGCATATTACGACTGAGAATTCAAGTGGTCGGCGCGATTTGCGTGATTTACCCGTTTGCAGTATTGATCCACCGAATTGCAAAGATATCGACGATGCCTTGCACGCAAAGTTGTTGCCAAATGGCCACCTTCAAGTCGGTGTGCACATTGCCGATGTCACGCACTTTGTTGCCCCCGGTAGTGCATTGGACGAAGAAGCAGCAGATCGTGGCACTTCAACGTATCTTGTGGACCGTCGTCTTGATATGTTACCCGGTTTATTGACAACCAAACTTTGTTCGCTTACGTCTACTGAAGATCATTTTGCCTTTAGTGTCTTGTGGGAACTAAAACTCGTAGGTGCAAACGACTTGGAGGTTGTCGACGTGCAATTTTGCAAGAGTTTGATCCGTTCAGTCGCCTCGCTGTCGTACCAAGAAGCACAAGAGCTATTGGATGATCCAAATGCTGGAGATGTTTATGGCTACAATGCAAAGCCTAAAAAGAAGAAACAAGGCGAGAGTAAGGATGACTTTGAACGGCGTCAAGTACTTGGAAGTGGCATCAAGACACTTAATGTCATTGCTACTCGTTTACGTGCGAAACGGATTGAAGCGGGTGCATTGACACTTGCGTCACCTGAAGTAAGATTCGTGCTGGATACCGAGACACAGAACCCACTCGATGTTCAAATGTATACGTTACGCGATACCAATGCCCTAGTGGAAGAGTTTATGTTATTGGCAAATATCACTGTAGCGAAAAAGATTGTCCGACATTTCCCGACCTTTTCAATATTGCGTCGACATCCTGCACCTTCCAAGCGCCAGTTTGACTTGTTGTGTAGTCAAGCAAAGGCTGTAGGGGTTGATTTGCATGTCGACACGTCAAGACAGTTGCAAGATTCATTGGATTCAGCTAACTTGGATGAAAAAAAAGGCAAGAGAAAAGGTCCCAAGAATCCGTACTTTAACAAGTTATTGCGCATCATGACTACGCGCTGTATGATGCCAGCGAGTTACTTCAGCTCGGGTGAAGTAGCGCCATCGAAATTCCATCATTATGGACTCGCTGCACCCATTTACACTCACTTTACGTCCCCCATTCGACGGTATGCTGATGTTATCGTGCACCGGCTGCTCGCAGCGGCGATTGGAGTCGCACCGTTACCGCATTATCTTGAAAATAAGTCGCACTTGCACGAAATTAGTGACCAGCTTAATCGACGACACCATGCGGCCCAACTCGCTGGCCGCGCTTCAGTGACACTCCACACGGTACTTTACTTCCAACAGTACCCTACCCGCACGGATGCAGTAATTACGAAAGTCAAGAATAACGGGGTAGGGGTCTTGCTGCCTCGATTTGGTATTGAAGGCATGATTTTTCTTTGTGACAAAGGCAAACAAGATGATGATGAGGTGGTACAGCACGATGGTGACCATCACACTTTGACTTTGCTACAAAAAGGCAAGCGCACACTGCAAGTCTTTGACCGTGTCCGGGTTAAAGTGTACGTGGCGCTTACTTTTGGCAACCGCCAGGAGTTGAAAATGGACTTGCTGGACGAGGGTGATGACGAAGACGACAAGCTAGAGAACAAAGATCAGAAAACTGCAGAAGCGAACCTCCGTGCGGCTCGCAAGAAACGCAAGGTAGCTGCGTAAGGGCTGTCGCCTATATAAATATAGATTTTCCTCTTTCACACTGCGCAATTTACAACGAGTAGGCTAGCGGTACACTGGCTTAGTATCTTAGGGCATTATATACAATTATTGGAGATTTTTTCGTCATCGGAATGCACAGAAAACTTTCCCAAGTACTACAGTGCTCAATTTAATTTCATTTATAACCAATAGACTATCATTCCAATCGTTTTCGGCATTAACAGTCATATCAACTAGAAAATGTCAGACTCGGGCATTACGTGTCTTTAAATGCTTTCAAATGATTATCTTCTTCTGTTTCTGCTTATCTTTTTAAAGGTTTGTGCTAGCTAGGCGTCAATTATGGTTCCAACTCTCACGTTCTTATCATTTTTTTAAAAGAACTCGGTATCACAACATTGTAATTACACGTGAGAGCGGATTGACGTCACAGTACACTCCGAAACCATATTTGTTTACGTATAAAATTCACTCGGTCTCATCTCGCAATATATCATCAGCCATACAAACCTGATTTGCACTAAAGATGACCAGTGTCTTCACAAAGAAAATCGTGCAAGTAGATGACACAGGATAGAAAGACTTAAACAGAGATTAAAGTCGACATTTTAGTGACAGAAAGTGTTTTTCAGCCCACATAGATCGGTCTATAGAAAAAACTGGCCGGACGATGTAATTGCTTACAAACAACCCCACCTAATAAAGGAAACAGTCAGTCATCAAAAGGGAAAGATTTCAACGCAAGGTACAAAGATGAAACACCCGCCACAATAGCTAATTTATTCGGCTACGTCCTTACCGCGCCGTCCGAAGATTTTTCCACTATGCGACCTTTGGACCCACGACCACTTAAGACGGATCACCTGCCAGAATCGTAAAATGAGCTCCGTGGGCGGGTACACTAGGGAAGACCCTCAACAACTCCACGATTATTGAAGTTGTTTCTCCTCTAGTCAGCAATCAGGAATGTATTTGGTAATTACAGTGTCACGTTACAATGAAGAAATTATCATCGAGCTCACATTGCTCTCCTGACAGCTTTGACAAAGCCACCTCTCCACAGTAAGACGCGTGATCGGATCACTGCGAGACCCATGAAGACAAAGTGATGCTGACCAGTCAAGAAAAGGTCAATGTGTCATGGAAGCAGGAATACTGACGACGACCCTGAATGAAGAAGGACAACTAATCTGGAGAGCAGAAAGGGTACTTTCGCTGACAGGAACCACTTAAAAGATCCTCTCCCTTTTTTATAATCTTCCTCCCTTCAACTCAAAAGATGGTGAAGGCACCGTGGAACTCGGTGCAAACTGTAGTAGCAATCTAAGCTGGAGGTAAAAAAGAAACATCGACTGTTGCCTCACCAGCACATAGTTTTGCCCAAACTATAATTATGGCATCAGAAGGGAGGGTGAAAGCCTAAGCAAGCCTTTCAATGTGGTCGGACGACCTAACGGAATACGCTTATCATTAGAAAGGGCTCAAAAGAATGCTAGATGAGAGCCGGGGAATTAAGATTTTGCTTTAAATCATGCAAAATATTTGACGGGACTAATTCTTCCGACATGAGCAATGGCCAAGAATTTTAATTGAATAGGCTCTTCTGTGATTGATTAAGGAAGCTTGGATCGCTCTGAACCGCTTCAGCACGCATGACCTTATTGTGTCTTCATCTAAAAGCTTTGTAAGCTACGCTAAAAAAAGCTGGCCAGGCTCGTGGGAATTCTCAACGATCGGGGACGAGTTGACAGTTAGGTCAGACAATCTGGTCATGCTGATTGACCTGGCATTTCCTCTAGCGCTTCATTCCATGCAGGCATATTTAGCCGTCTAAACTATTTAGACAGAGTCATCAAGACAAACACAACTTCAGCTTCCTTTCCATATGAATAATGCAAAGAGAATTTTCACGAATTGGTCACATATTGATAAGATTGAATCGGGTATAGTGATCGTTGAGTCCGTGCTCATACGTCGTTTAGCATTCTTGACTCCGGCGCGCTAATGCTCGCTCACCAGTCGTACACTGAAACCAAACAATTTGACCCAGAGAAGGAGGTCCTGGCTTTTTCATTCATCAAGTTACTGAACGGGTAAGCTTGGCTGTTCCAATATTTTGACCTGCAATGCGCAGTAAGCAGCAGGGCTGCTTTTGTGTTATCGTAGTCATTACTTCCACTCATACTTAATTTTGCAATGGTGACTTTCTTCTTTTAAAATGCGCTAGATGCAAAAGGTGGGTTCTTAGGACAATTACAGCAAGTATCACTTCTCAAATAAATGCAATTTCCATCTTTGCCAACGAAGTCAGCAGGTCAGCAAATTGTCGTGGCTTCAATTTTGCAAAGAGCTGAAAGTGATAAGCTTTGATGTATTCACTGGCGTGGAGGTAGTGCACGCAGTAATATCATATTAGAATTACCTAAGCTTTCCGTTGCGAAGAAAACTGGCATGCAGACAGAACGCGTATCATTAAATATGCGAAACTATAGTACCGAACAACGATAAATAAAGCGTAGTATCTCGGTCTGCAGGAACATATGGTCTGCTGGCGAATATGAACAAAGAACGTCTGGTTGTTTGTGGCAACCCAGGTCTAGTGATCGAGAAGACACATGGCAAGATTTAGCAAAAGGCCTGGGACCAATCCCTTTCCGTTAATGTAGATCAGCTGAGAGCTCGACCAATCCGCAAAGACGTACATGTCAAAATGAAGTGAAGACAGTGCGCTGGTTTGTATTCTTAGCAATAATTTAGCAAGCCAACATCTACACTGGTACGGAAAAGAACCATATAGACCTATTAATACGTAATCGGCAACCAGAGCACCTGGTTACAAAACAACGGCAAGGACGCAAACTTGGCTGCAGTGTCATGATTGTAACCTCGTCAAAACACTATCCAAAGACACAACAGTTAGACGTGATACATCATATCAGAGTGTATTAAGCACTCAGAACCCAAGCTGAACAGCAAAAAATAGCGGTATCTGGTCAGACTCGGTGCAATTAAAGCTTGTACGTAATTTGAGGCCCACAATGTCGATGAGGACATGCTTTTTTCCTACTGTCTACAGGCGGAGAAGACTACCACTGGGCGCGACCTAATTTTAAAAATGGTATTACCGAAGATTTATAACCTCAATATGTACGAGTTTGGATAGAGGACCACAACGACTCGAGCAAACGTAATAGTGAATAAAAGCGCAATCTCACTGGCTATCTCTGGGCGAGTAAATGTGTGGACTGTGCACTAGGAATAGGGTATATAGATCTTTGAAGTTGTCAGGTAGTAATATACAAAAGCTTTACCCCTATCAGTCCATCGCGATGAGTCGTATATTGTCTCTTCCGTGAACTTGTAGGGATAAACAAAGAACTCTCGATATGGGTCGATCGAGTTTACAGGGTATGTAGTGGTAATTAGAACCTTCCACACAATCACTAACAGATTTGAGATAGATACGATTGATCGCTTTGAATCCAGTGGAGCGATCCGACAGAGGCATTACATGTTTAATTTTTTTTAGCGTTTAGTTGCGTAATGGGAAAAAGCCAGCGTGCTGCAGTGGCGCATCGATTTCAAACGACAAACAGTCGGTGCAAGTTCGGTCTCATCATCAAAAATGTATGCTTAATATGAAAATTCGCGAGATTGAAACGAGTAATCGTGACATTGGGACATTTGGCATCCACTTTTATACGGCAAATGGTTGAACCCGGGATCAGATTTGTATTTTATTCGATACATGAAGCGACGTTATCGCTCCGAAGCAATCGGCGGTAAGGTTATGACTTGCGCAAGTGGCGATAACAAATCCAACGGCAGTACCACTACGCTTGTGATCAAGTGAACCAGGTATTCCAGCAAGCTATCAAAATCCGAGCAGTACAAAGTGTCGTTGGACAAGTAATCGGGCTAAGGTGCTTCTGATCACATCCGAAAAGGCAAATCTCATGACTAGCTCACAATTGACAAGAATTTCTCCGGGTAAAATCGGTGGACCAGCATGCGGCTCGACTGGAGACCGAAGGGACGAAACACCATTATTGATCGTACATGTCTCCAAGGTCAAGCTGGTAAAATTTGTCTAGGTCGCTTAAGTGTAACGCTTACCATAAAAAAAGCGACCTGATACTCAAGAGAGGTTAAAAGCAAATTTAAAAGTCGACCCATCTATGATAAAGTGGATCGCTGACGTAAGCTCTTGTGTCGTACAAGATTCAGACGCATAATGTGCATTTGAGACAGCTATCGTGAATAGAAAAGGAGGGGTGACTAAGGTCCGAGTTGGGGATACATGCTAACAGATCTTGAACGAAACAGGATTGAAGGGCGGTAGATGGTGGGTAGGCCGTTATTAAAAATAAAAGAAAACAGGGCATGCAGATTGGCTGCGGGGGTGCGATCAATATAGTGATTAATCCTTCCGAATAGGAAAATTCGATCATACGAATGAAGTAGATAAAAGGTTTACCAATTTTGGGAGGAATATAATCGAGAAAAAAGAAACTGGGAGTATTAGAAATTTGTAAATTGCTATAGAATAAAGCTTAAGTTTCCGGTTTGAGTGTAAATTGGTAGTGAAATAACGAGATGAAGAGCTAAACATTCATCCAGTGCGAGATTAAAATTACGAACCGAGTGTAAAATGAGGGACGCTTGATGCAAGTGAGGGCTCTAGTAATAGTAATTGTTCCATGAAATGTGGCGAATAACGGTCTCTAAAATGCTTCAGGTTTCATAAAATTTATTACAAGAGCTCTAATCCGAATTTGATTTCAGCATTCCCGGGAATTGTAGAAAGAATGATGTCAGGAGAATTTCAGAAATCTAAAAATTATCGGAGCTTGACAATCAGATTTAGCTTGAAAATGTTTTGCATCTCTTAAATCAACGTTACATCTACTTTTTTAAACCGGAACGTCAAAGAAGTGCTGAGTGAGCGTAGAGGCTTTTATCCCATATCGACCATAAGATTGCATGAGCTAGGAGAGTTATTTTGTAGTTTTTATAGCGGCCAGGCTCCAAACTCGTTCCACGCGTGGGCATTCACCAACATTTAAACGTGAGCTCCGTGATCGAATCTTTAAGCGATAAGCACAACAAGATACCAAAACGTTTTGGCTCTGAGTTTCTGGAAAGGCCCACTGCCTTTTCATATATTTTTTCGTACTGGTAACGACGTCAATTTCATGATGAAACCTCCTATTGGGTGTTATTATTGACACCGAGTGTCTCTTAAAAAATCTCAAATCCTTGGATTTCTGCCAGATCTCTGAGCCCAAGACATTGAAATTTAAATCTATAGTAAATTTCTTATTAAAAATGGGTTCGTGCTTTGACTCATCAAAGCGATCAGAGGAATGACCCATTGTTTATCACTGAGGGGTTGGCCGAGGCGGAGATACAAAGTCACTGTAGGTAGAAAATTCATCTGTACAAATTCTCTTTTGCGTCTGAAAAGCCTTCCGTGTTCGTCGCTGACTAAATCCTTTAACAGTGAGGCTTAGACCAGCAACTCGGTTGCCGGTCTCAGCAAACTTTCTTGAAGCGTCATAAACTACGCTCAACTACATTGCCTCGTCTGACAAATCCAGATTTATATTATTGCCGAAAGCTTTCCTCGAAGCTTACAAAGGCAACCTGGCGCTTGCTCATTAAAAACACTCAATGCCCATCTTTTACAGATCAGACTAAGCTATACAAGATTCAGATAGCCAGCACTAAAGGTGTGCAATTGGCTAGCCAAACCTAATTACTAAACTCTTTAAATATTTGTCGTAGGTCAAGCGAGACGGCTTTTCTTTCTCAGGCTCGAGTTAGGCCCGTTGGCTGCTTACAAAGCATCCGGTAACCTTAATCTTCTCTGCAGCAATAATACAATTGTCGATGTTTGCATAGAGTCTACTAGCTCTTACGGCCTCGAAATTTAGTATTAGGTGGCCAAGGATAGTTTTAAAGCCGACTGATCGCCTCCATAGATTCTATATGATACATTGTCAAATTTTTTCTGGGCTACAGACCGAAATGGTTGGATCTGCCCAGTGACCAAGCGCTCAAACTTAGTAGGGGCAATTGTTAGTCCTTGACAACACCAAATACTGGGTGTACTGACCGCCACACACGGTACAAATGTTGACATTTGATCCACCACATATCGTGAAAAGCCCGGACAAGTTTAAAACATGAAATAGATTCGTGTAGTTGTCGACTTTATGATATGCATGAGCTAGTCGCCACTTTCCATTCGATTTGAGATACAAAATGGGTGACGAGTATATTATTTTATAAATTTCTCATTATGCAAATCATTACTTTTTTTGGCAAAGAAAGTACCAATAAGCTTAAATTACTCTTGTTGCAGTAGCAGTTGCCCAGTGACACAGAGCTTTGTGAAGAAAATTTGCGTCTTACTCCTCTACGCGGTGGAAGTTTTGATAGTGAGCCACATAAAGGAATTTTTTGACACAATAATTGAAATATGTTGGCTAAGCTGCAATGTACGTTAGAGGTTCAAAACATCTTCGTCGAGAGTTAAGCCTTTTTTTAGAGCTTTCATCAATGAAATACCATCGCTAAGATATTTCGGGCTGCAGGTTTGAGCTCTTCGAGGTTGAGTGACATTTACTCATATAGCGGTTATTTAATCAAAACGCACTTGCCGCAACACAGCGACTTTTTAAAGTGTCAATTCTTCCTGTGGATAAGGTCTTAAGTCATTTACAATCGACTTCGTATCCATTCTCAATTGCAATCTAGCAAAGTCATGATACGGTTTCTCGTTTTCTATTTGTAAAAGTGTCTCCCAGATGAGTCTATGTTATGTGCCAGCAGAACTTTATTATCGCGGCTGGTGGCCCTTTGTAACCGACCTGCAGGACTAATTTGACTACGCCCGTTAATTGCTGAATCATGCGTAGGCATCGGCAGCAGAACTTGACTATATTGTATAAAAAATCAACGACGTCAATCCGACTACTTTCGTGGAATTATCAGAACGCTCGATACCTTTTATAGTATTATTCGGGCGTGTTACTGCTCAGGGTTATTTTCAAATAGCTCGTACACATAAAAGAGGTAGGAATACGACACATTTAAGTCCTGTTGAGCAGGATTGAGCGGCTGGCACCTATAGTATTGTCATGCCAACCGTGTTAAGTCTCGTATCTATCGAGCCACAGCACGACGCCCAAACTAAGTCATTCTTATTATGTCAGAGAACTTTGTGCTGTCGAGTTTGTTTATACCCACAGACCTTAGAGTCGTCACGAAATACCTTATATACCAATTTCTCCAGTACCAGTTTCTTTAGTTGCTCTTTTCTGAGCGTCATTCAGCCTTATTTTGATCAACTAAAATAGCTTGCTGGAGTGCTAAGTTGTCGAGTCGTCCGATTTGCCAAGACTCAAAAATGTTCTTTCTTACATCGCACACTAGAGTGTATGACTAAGAATACACAGCAGCTAGGTCATATTATGTGAGATGCCAAGCTCTCATTGGCTAAGTTTGAGATTGTCCATTGACCAAGCAACCAACCTGCCGACTTATTACCGCTAATAAATGTTTAACTCGATCATCTTGGAGGGGAGTGAGCTAGCTTATGGCTGTACTCTCCTTGTAGGGCATTAAAATCATCTCTCATTCGTTGCTGCCTGTTACATAAAGCCTTGAGTGCGCAGAGGTTTCGTTCATATATAGAATCATTTGAGCTTGTCCGAAAAGTATGCCCTAAAATGGAAACAGTCAATCTGCTTGGCTCATGCATATATACATGAAGTTCACGCGTTTCTTGTCTACAGGCAAAATAGCGCGAGGTCTGGCGACAAAAAGAGATCGCTGGACAAAACTGCTGCTATCTCTTTGATTAGATAGTGCGCACAGCGCTCACATGATCAAGGACGCCTTAGTTACTTTCCACTTTCTTCGTCAAAAAGGAGAGATTTCGCTTTTCCTTTCCTCGCGAGAGAAACTCAAAGCCAAACCGATTCAAAACTCATAACGGACGCTATCGCAAGGGATAACGGAGTTAATGCTGCGTGGTACGTCGTGCGTATAGATTGCTCGCAGAGCTCAAGGGCTGTAGCGCGTGCTATCTGTCTGACAGCTGGAAAATTGAGGATGCAGCCACTCTTCGGGCCAATACAAGCCAGCGAGTTTTTTAAACATTGCAAACTGCTCGTCCAATAGGTGCGAGAAGGCCATTTCTCCATCCTGGAGGCTTTGCTATGCTTCATGTACCCAATCAACTCGCATTGGCGTAGATTTAATAACAAAGCGCTTCCTGGGTGTGACTAAATCACACACCACCTTACACAGAAAAAGCATGAAAAAGAATGAGATCTTTTGGCAAAATCTGTTCTTTTTTCCCGTGGAAATTGGCTCGTAGCACTAAAGCTTGACGCTATGAAACAGAAAGACTGTATCTTTTTTTCATTGTACTAAAAAAGCCATAAATGCCGAGTCGAGAACACACGAGCCATTTGTTTCAAAAGATCTTTCGTTGCAGAAAGCCGACTTTCGGCGTGAGCGCTCGATATCGTGTGACGACCCATGAGATACTCTACTTTCAACAGCAAAAAAAGATTCATGTTACTAAAAACTCGATGATTAATGGTGGACTAAAACACGAGAGTGATCGTGAATACTCAATGACGAATAGTGAACTAAACGTACACGAGTCATTCCTTTCAATGACTGAGTATTTCACAGATACTAAGATTATATCTTCTCGCCAATAAAAGTGGGTCTGAATCTAAATGCCTGGCTACTCCACATTCATTTAAAGGCCTTGTGGTGGAAAATTTGCGCCGCTTAAAGTATAAGAGAATGTCACAAGCACACTGGCACTTGATATGATAGACTACTTTTTTTAGCAGTATTGCCAGCTGTGTGACCTGCTGGAGAAGAAGTACACTTTTTGTGGAACGACGCGACTCTGAAATAGAGCGGTGACACAATTATGTATTAGTAAATGGGAACTCGGCACGTCACTTTGCTTGAAATTGGCGCACAATACAATTTTAAAAATCTTACGAGCTTTTGATCCATTTTGCTTTCTGCCGATATAAATTTGGGATAGGTTCTAGGCTGAGACACTAACGAGTAAGTGTAAGAACATTTGGAGCCCAAAATATGTTGGGCTGCTTTTTGTGTGAAAGCCTTTCTCGGCAAAAGCGCAAAATTAGGCGACCGCGCTTTGCCTACGACGACCACCACGACTTTGCGATGCAGGTGTTACGAATGGAAACCCATTTTTTTCCACGTCAGCTTTGCAATTGGTACTATACGACAAGACAAAACTGTCCTCGGACTCGTCTCTTGTCCAAATCGCATTCAAACTATCTTATCAGGAAAGCTTTTGTATCGTGGCTTGAAGACCGTGTGAATAGTACAGTTGTGTCTCTTTCAACGTAGCAAAAGTCTCTGTTAACGAAGAAAGATCGCGGCAATAGCATATATTGTGAACTGGCTCAATATAGTTTGACTATAGAACTACAGGACGGCTAGTAGTATGAGGATTTGCTACCGGCGTTGCTGTCGAACGCCATTTCACCAACTTGCATGCCGATTTCGAATAGCAGAGTCGAGCGTAGTTAGTGATGCTACATCGCCTTTGCAGAAAGCTCTTGCCAAGCTTCTGCACTCACACTACTTCGTTAAAAACGTCATCTGATTTCTCCATCGCAGACTTTTTTTCTCTGTAAAGGTCGGCGCTCGACGAAGTATACCTTAATCAAGTGGTGAAGTGATTTTCTCTGGTCCAGTCATCATCCGTGAGGTTAATTTATTGGTTGAATTATTGTCAACGCTTGTTGGTTAGTGTTCTGTACAATTTCTGCCAATTGGATGGACGTAGTCAAAAATCACTCTTTAGTGTAAACATTTATGATATTTACATTAAAATAATGGACAATGGAAAAAATATGCCTTTTATGATATAAATGGAAAAAATACTCCTCCAAAACAAAAAATGATAAAAGAGCAAAAAGAAATACCTTGCAATAAATATTTTTGCAACAATGGCAAAAATATACATGTAAAAAGTAGAAAATAGAGAATTTATACCTTAAAATAGTAATTTTACCGCATACAATCTTTGAAGCGATTGTTAAGATGCAATGCAAACAAAGAGATGGCGCGGGTTCAAATCCACTTGTTACAAAGAGGCTCGAATTTGCTGGACCGACCAAAAAAATAGGGTGTGAATGCGTCTTATGCTGCCAGTTGCATCACTCAAATGTTAAGAATGAGGAAACAATTTGAGTATGTCCAAGTTCAACTACATCATTTGTCGTGTCGGTTCGAATTGAAACAAACCATCCAATGGAGTATGCTGTTGAGGCTTACAGTACCAGTGGTACCTGCACATGCGGTTATGTGAAGGATATGAATGCTCCATGTCGACGCCTCATAGCAGCACGTGCAGAATTCTTCTATGGGGATATGTGGTCAATCAAATGTATCTACCTGCCTACGATGAAGCACTCAAAGTGAAGCCATTCGTGGCAGAAAGTGAGCTGGTAAAGAGTGAGCACTTTCAACCAAATCAGTTCAAAAGAAAAGGTCAAAAGAAGTGAATCGAATCACAGCATGCCACATTAGAAGTTGAAGCGCCAAAAAGTGTATTACGATGCGGCAGCTGTGGTCAAGTGGGACACAACAAGCGTCGATGCACCAGAAATGTGCAGCATTTTTTTTTAGTGAGTTAGGTATATTTTCTTGTTTTTTATTTTTCAATAGTTTTTTTATTTCGTAGGGAGATTATTTTCATTGAAGTCGAAAAGTTGTAATTCAAGGTATATTTTATCCATTCTCTTTTAAAATAATCAACGATAAAGACTGACGTTTTACTCGGTAAATTGAGTGGGGTTCTAATTCGACGAAAGAATATCGTTACGTACGAGACGTGTATGGAAATTGTCAACCTGGTGATGCATAATTACTGATATAGCTTGATCAATTCGTCCGAGACTGCAGAAGGCGTGAGCACACCCAGATCTGTGAACATAAGTGCAATAAATCCGGGCGGAGTGTAGTCAAAAAATGGGCTCGCGAACGATACATTTTCCACAAAGTTGTCACCAAACTCTCCACTTGCAATATCGTTGGAAATAGCAGTCATCTGCTTTTGCGGGACGTCACGTTGCGTCAATGGGTAGAGTCGAGCAAACTTGTAGCTCTCCGCTGCCACGTAAAATTGCTTGTTCAGCGCCTTTGCGATGACTGCAATTGAGTATGTGCCAATCTATAGCAAAAATTAGCAATGAAACGTCCTTCTTCATGACATTATAATTACTATTTTACCGAATTCACGATACCACCATTTTCCACAACGCCTTCAGCACCGACGATTACAATGTCAAGCTGCTCCATGTAGTACGCCACCGCCGAGTCCAGAATTACTGTCGTAGGAATCCCAGCCTTCGCCAATTCCTTCGCCGTTCTCACTCTACTCATTGCACATTGTAATTTACCACATTTTTTATATCTAGAGTAGGTAAAACAAACCCGGAACCATTGCTTCGACCTTCCGTCACAAAAACGGAAAAGTTTTTCGTCTTGGCTGCTTCGCGTAGCAGTGCAATTACTACGCGCGACTTGCCATGAGTCAGCACTTTCTAAAAATCCAGTACCAATAATGGGATCATGTCAAGTATTACTGGACCACGTTACAAGACATTGCTATCAATACGCACCATGCCGTCGCGAATAAAATTATGCCCGACATCACTAATACGCTTTCGACTTGATAGCGACGTCTCGGCAAAGAGTTTACCCCGATCAATCAATTGCAAGCGGCACAGATCAAAGTCATCGAATTCGAGAAAACAGCGCGTTACGTAGCGAAGAAACAACTGACAACCAGCAGTTGTGGCGATCGAGTTGTGGAAACGTGTGGCTTGGGTGTTGTCATCTGCAGCTTGGAAGGCACGAAGCTGTTGCGCTGCCTCTTGAAGCTCGCCCTCCATTTGCATCATCGTGCTGGCCTCGCTGCGAAGGATGACGCCTGTCAGTGCCTTGATTACAGCCACGGCCATGGCCACATCTGGGTCTTCGAGGTAGCGGAGGAAGTCCGTCACCACCTGCGGCTCCAACATGTGACCGAAGAACTGTAAAAACCAATAAAATCATATCATAAATAACACTCGTGCGCAGAGTTAAGGATACTAATTTCAAGGCAATCAGGCTGATAAATCAGGGTCTCCTCCACATTAGCTCTTTTTGGTTATATGAATTGTCAACACATCTATAGACTAAATTTTAAGGACGCACATTATCCATAGTATATGAAAGTGTACCACTGCAGCAATGTGGATTTGTGTAAATCAATCAAGATGAGAGATGTGCCGAGTTTTTACCTCAACACTGCCAATGTACAGCCACAAGATTTATAAAGCATACTGTAGTGCAATGGGTCACAAAATAGCACTGATATTTTATAGTTGCGTGTAACCTAACAAAACAGCATGATTTCTGAAGCACAATGCAAAATGGCGCCTGCACAATATTGGCAGACATAAAACCTTTTTCCGTTTTGGTATCGTTCGAAACATCTTGATATGAGAGCCGATTTATATACCGATACAGCGCCAGAACATTGGCTGATTTGGACGGGAAGTCAGCTTTTGTCATCAAAGCTCGGCTTCTTGAAGCGGCCTGTTCCAGATATCTCAGTATTACCGATCTCTTGTTGATTTTATATGAAAAGTCGCTTGAAATTAAAACACTGACTAAACAGGCAACAACAAGGACTACAGGCTAATGCTATCATTTGTCAATGGATAAACTAACACTAGAGAAGGTTGCTTTATCCACAAGTGCCTTTGCACCAAAGTCGGCGTCTTTGCCTAAGGCTGCACTTCAAAACTACCAAAAGGTAGCCTGCCAGATAGCCACACCGGTAAATAAGGCTAAGAAAGTACTCCACTCCGCAGCGGCAAAGAAAGCACACCCATTGAATGGTAGTCTAGTGGAACCCTCTTGTACGGGCGATGAGTATTGAGCGCAACGTGCACTCTAGTTCACACCATCCAACTCATCGCCCGAGCGTACATAAGAAAAGGCGGTAGTCTTAGCATCAGACTCTCCAGTGTTGTAAAGGACTCAATCAAAGAAACAGGAAAGTAAATGTATCAGGGGCCGATACTCGAACATGGATGCCCTTGTCGACAAAACTAACATAAATTGTGAGCCATGAGAAAGAGGGTGAGTCGAAAACGACATTTTCGTTCATGTTTGTCAGGAGGGTCCAGTGGCTGGAATTTTTCTTACCTAGTGTGCTTGAAACATTCTCAGTCGGATTCTAACGCAAGAGACCGTCGTCCAAAGGTCTACTCAATACCTCTCTAGCAGCGAATCTGACAAAAATGGAAGAAACATTTGGATGGGTATTTCTCGGCTAGACATGGCATGATCCTTTGCTTTGCACTCTGAGAGGGCTCACGGAAAATCCATATGAGATTTAAGCTACCGGAACCCACGCGCTAGGACTAAGCTGTCTCAATCGCGGGATGCTGGTAGCAGTCCGACCCGAACTGGGACCGGGTTCTGTACCCCTCATAGCGCTATGGGGCTTTTTCGGTCACTGGGGAGTACTCCACCCAACCCTTTTATTACCCAATCGGGCGCGAGTTGGTAGGGCAGTCAGACTCGGGTGTGATGGCTCGTCCACTTTAGTGACCTATCTCCGGCTGCCTTAACTCGGATGCAATGGGTATCGAACCAGGTACCTCCCGGTCCTGGGTCGAACGCACCTAACCGCTCGAGCCACAGGGTCGGTTGGAAGACCCATACTCCGTCGCTATCTAACGACAGCTATTGCGTGTGCGTTGAGCCCAAAATTAGGTCACACCTCAAAATCAAATTCGGCGTCGGAGGGTGACAGAAGACAAATATAGCTCGCGCCCGACAAGAAGATACTTCTGAGATTTTCATAGCATTTTCACCACCACAATTTAATTGGAAAACCTTTCTTGAGAATAGATGAGCTTCGAGGACTATACACTTCGAGCTTAAAGTATAGAAGACAAAGTCCTATACATTTGTGAGCTCAGAGTACAATTTGGTCTCTTGTGCGTCGAAAACAACTCATCGCATACCCGTCACACTACTTCAAGCTCGAAATTTCAACGTCGTTATGTCCAGCTAAGCTACAGCTCTCTTAATCAGGAGTTCTGTGAAGTAAGATAGTCGCGTCACCTAATAAGAAGTTTTTGGCATTCAACAGAACGCCATTGCTTCACATCACATTGCATTAATAGGCCGCTGGCCTTGTCAGGCAAGAAGCGCCATAGAAAGCTTCTTTTGCCCAATTTTGCGTCTTCCTTATGCACAGCTGCAGATCCGGCATGACTGCGTGTACGCGCTTCGAAACAATCGTGAAGTCAGCTCTGGCAATTACTCCGCGACTCCTTCGACCGCTCAACAGGCATGCTTCATTAAATTTGCAACCTTCGATCCTTAAGACTAGGTGTCATTAGCAGTCGTATAACAGCTCGTACTTGCCTTACAAACAAGGTCAAGCGAATGAGAAGAATTCATGGGAGTACAAGAAGAATCTCAAGACCCACAGGAGATTTGACGTTTTTAACACCGAAATGCTCCTCATTGCGGCCATCATAGAGCGATAGGTGCGTTGACATCATTCAGGGAAAGTCGATGATGCATACCGCTTCACGCCTAACCAGGACCGTCTAAAATAATGTATCGTTTTTCAAAAAGAATGAGCTCATAAATTTTATAAGTTTCTGCTAAAAAAACGCTTTAATGTTTCTCTTCATGTCCATATAGTTTTTTTTTCTGAACGTTCGAGTAAATTCAGGCGCATTACTTGCCTTAACTATGGTCTTAGATTTAATAGCAAGAGAAAGAAAGTGTTTAGAACCTTTATTCCCAGTAGCCCTTGTGCTACTATGAGTTAGGGAAAGCATTGTATGTCTCAGCCCCTGTTGATCGATCCCGAATCCGCGTTTTAAGTGCAAATTTGGCGAGACATGGCTCGTCGGTGTAGCTGTAGTGCACATGATACCCAATGCGTCTTCCTGCATATGATTATTTGTCTGTGGGTGAAGTGCATTAGGCGAGTTTACAATACTTGAAACGGCTTTTGCCAAGTTATGTATGGTTCTCTACGCCATCGTGTCCGAGACGTCGTCTTTTTAAGATATCATGTCTGTAAGCAACCAGATTTTTACATTTAAACAGCCTTGCCGTTTGTTTACCAGTAGTAAACTAGTTGAAGTAGGTGCCAACTGCATAGACGGCACTATGTCGAGCCTTATAAGACTCCAACAATAGCAGCAGCCGACGTGCGTACCGCGGGTTATAAAGCGCTGGCAGGTAACACGTCCACGGCGGCTACGCACTTGTTTTTTATGTGGGACCACCACGGTGGTGTGGAGATCGAAATAAATGCTTCTTTCAAAACAAATGATCGTTAAATCAGGTATGTGCCTCCAGAGGTATAATGTATTGTGGACCTTGGTTGCTAGAAACAGCGACATTGGCTAAATTTACCAGAATTTGTTCAAGATGTCTGCCACCCATAGCGCTAAATTAGATGCTGTCGACTCGGCTTTGGCAGCTTTTTCCTGCGATAAAGAAGATTATTATGAAATATAGGTTCTGATTGCTTGTCAAACCTTTAAATCATAAGATCTTTCAGCCCTGCTGATGTAAGCTAACTCGTAATAGGGTCTGCGCGAAAGCGCATCAGCGAGCACATCAAGTCTGCCGAACTTGTATCCAATGCGAATTATGTTTGTCAAATTACGCAATAAAAGATTATTCGCCATTGTTTTGGCTAAGTGGGGCATATTTCACGCTGTCCTTAAAGACATATGATTAAATATAATAGCAAGAGTTTTAAACTCAGATAAATCTTAAGACAGATTAGCGACTGTTGGTATGATAATTGACTGCCGTTTTTTATTTATTTGTAGTACTAGCTAAGTCTGAGACATAACGCTCATTCGCACTTCAAACACTGTCGAGTGCGTATCTTATGGAAAATATCTCCTTGTCCTCAAAAGCGTTGTTTCGCATGGTAGCTTTGAGCTGCCTAGATCGAAAAATCAAAAACCAGTTTCATCGAGTTGCAGCAATGCACAACCGATGGGATTTTCAAAAGCACAATTCATGGCAATTTATCCCAAAAAGTAAAAAAGGCGTTTGCTGAAGGGTCTCTTTGATGCAACTAAAAGCATCCCCACTCTGGCTATTCTAATATGATTCTCTTAAAGATCCGACGAGACGATTTGCTAGGTTCATATAGTCAGCACTGTACCTCAATAATTAGCTTGGTCTGACTATTTCCCAATTTTTTTTTAAACAAGGCGTAGGTCAAGCCCAGACGGTCTTTGGCCAAGGACCTTGACCTTCTCCGTCGCAAAGGCGCATTTTTGATGGTTGCTGATCCTCACGATCTTCAAGTTCTACCTTAGGGTCGGCTGATCCTTCAGAGTGGCTATGAATGGTTGTATTGTCAAAGCTTGTTCTGGCTAAAGCCCGTAATGTGTGACCAAGCGGTTGATTTTTTCTGTGGTATAATTAGACTTCTTGGCACTACTTACCGCTTCCATAATATGCCAGTCAGCGCACTGAACGCGATGAGGTGGAAATGCGATTTCCTCATTCGAATCAAATATAGCGAACTTTCCGACGTACACCCGGGACACGCTGTTAAGCAATACGTCCACTCTTGGCACGGACGTTTGTGCAGCATTTGTTGCTCGCTTAAGCTTTTTCAAGTAATGCGAATCGCCAAATTTGCTCCAATTTGTGTGCAGGTAAATTTTGCCTTTTGCACCGAACCATTTTTTATTATTAGGCGTAGAAAACATTAATGAACTTACACTGCTCAAACGGCGGTGGTCATTTCCTAATGAATTGATACTTTTCACATCTATTCTCTATCCAGTGGAAGTTTTAAGAGTGTCTCTGGATGCCACATCTGAGTATTTCGTCTATATAGAACATACCGTTACCTTGAGATCCTTTGAAGTTTTAAGGCGAAGGCATGACGTACGCTGCCAGTAAGAATGATCTTATACATCTTTGTTTAAAACGGAGAACGTACTTTCGTTGGCAATCGATTCTTACAAGAATTTAGAAGCCTTGAGTTTGTTGAGGCTCAATAACGCTGACACATGTGACAGTGCCTTCAAATTGAAGGCACCTGCCGTGAGCTGGACAATTTCTTCTCCTGTGGATAAGAGTTCTTTGCCAGTCATGAGGCCGTTCGTGAATTGAGAAATCGCATGTTAATTGATCTCTACTGCTGTGCTTGCCGCTCATGGGGGCATTTCGCTCCCAACCTGTCGCCCCA
Source organism: Plasmopara muralis (assembly GCA_003676415.1). Classification (NCBI taxonomy): domain Eukaryota; phylum Oomycota; class Peronosporomycetes; order Peronosporales; family Peronosporaceae; genus Plasmopara; species Plasmopara muralis. Next base: position 51,096 of record RCHQ01000109.1, on the reverse strand, counting down.
TGTTGTCCACTGTATCTCGCGGATCTGTGTTACCCGCTTGAGCCCTCAACAGAAGACAATATGCTATCCATATTTTACCCACGTAAAAACCGCTTACATTTGTGCGATGGTGCTGCTAGCGGAGCTTCATTTACTACTGAAGAAGGTCTGAAAGGCGTTTCTAACTCTTGCTTTCGAGTTTTTTTGACACATCCCATGAATATCCCGCGCGTAAACTTCTTTTTAAAGGAGCCGTCCGAATAACAGGAGTGGAAACATGACTCACGACAACCCTGTTGTGCATGATTGGGTAACTGGTACCTTTGGCCTTGTTTCGCAACCAAATCGATGACTTGAGCTTTACTAGCTGCTGCATGCTCAGAAAGTAGTATTTTCTGAGTCAAGTACAAGAAAGGAACCAGTGCTGTCGAAGCCTTCAAACTCACTGTCAGCTTAGTTTCAACCGTCATGATAGCTAAGATTGCTCGATTAGCCAGTAGTACTAGAGCTACCCTCATTTTGTTGCGGTTTTAGAGCTTCAACCAGTCTATTATGATTGACCATAATCGTTTGCCGACTTCAAGATTCGCCATTGGCTTTCATACCTGTGAGCATTTGTGTGTACAATTAGCAATACACCACTGCTAGTTCTTCTTTCAAATCTGTCAAGCTCACATGTCATCCGCATACTCATCGTAAGGACGCACCCTTTTTCTGTAAGGACACCCCGCTCTTTCTAATGGCAAGCGGTTTTCTCCGGGGACAAGACTTTTATAAGCGACTCGAAAGCCTTTAACGAGAGGTAGATTAACTCGTTGACCCTCTTCGGGTCAGACACATATCATGAGGCGTTTTTCACCGAAGCCAAAGCACCGGATGTTGCTCTATTTGGCAGGCACATTAGACCATTAAGGCGGACAAATTAATGTACAGCGTTTCTTTGAGTCATATGGGACTTTTCGTTACTCGTCTACAACATTTTAAAGAAAAATTGAAATTATTTTTCCGTTCTTGCTGCCTACAAGCTAATGGTATGAGTGCTAAATGGGTGTACCCTCAAGCCCTCCATTAAGAAATCACCATGACTCTTCGAATAAGAGTGTCTCAGTAACACACCCCTCTACTTAAATTATGCTCATAAAATTTATTTTTTCCTTGCAAACAAGAAATCGTTGGCGTTTGTGGAACTCAAATTAAACATATTTTTTTTCATGCTTTGCTGGGCTAGACAACACCCTCAACTGTTTCTTAGTACTTTTGTAGGACAACATAAACATTTTGCTGATGGGATAACATCCAGATTTTACCCAGACTATTTTTTTATATCTTGGTCTTCCGAACTTTTGGTTTGGCCGCACCATTTTTTATATCCGTACAATTAGTTTTCATATATTGTAAATATTGTTTAATGTCTCCTAATTTATTCGACGATCGTCCCTGTAGATTTTGTGGTATCTAGACACCATGTCCAGATGTGCACAAATCGACAGATTAAATGTAAATGTGCTAAACATTATAAGAAGGAATAGACTTTAACACATTTGCGCATGCCAAGAAGGACGGATCGTGCTGTTCCGAGACCGTGAAAAGCTCCAGCTCTTCAAAAGGATCATTATGCACCGAGTCATGGCTCTAGCGTGTCAGCGAATACTTCTCCATCTAAAGGTAAGACACATGTAGGCTGCGCACTGCTCTGCGAAGCAGCTGCCTGTAGTCGGTGTACTTGCTGCGGGGTTGTTGCACGAAGAGTTAAGGTGAGCTAATATTGTGACGTATCGGCCAGTGTAGACGCTATTGTAAAATTATTCGAAAGGTTTGTAGGCAATAGTAAAAGTGCAATTTAAGATATAGCTTTACGCGAACGGCAAGGCTCAAATCTAGAAGAAATGATTTAAATGAGCAAACATGAGTCACCGCAGTGTACACAAAGTGGTTTCGCTGAAATCGCTTGTAGATTACGTGAGTTGTGTGAGTGCTTATCAAGGGAGTCAGAAGCTGGTTTTAAGAGCTAAGTTTTCTCGAGACAATAGAGCTTGCCTGAAACAGACAAAAAATTAGAAGCACATGATTGCGGTTACGATCGCCACCTGACGAGTTATAGCTGGTCAGCGGTAACATCAATATTAAGATTCATACTGATAACAAACGGTGTAAAAAGAGATTAGATTTGTCACTTCGGTCGAATAACAAAGCTTTCTATCATCTTCGAGTCCAAAGTCAGATTAACTGATGACGCCACAGGCTAATAGGGTTTTATGAGCGACTACCAACTATGCGATGACTACGACTTTGCCATAGATTACGATAAGTACTTTTCTCGTTCCACCTGGCAAAGTGCAGCACTCAAAGCGTGATTTTTGATGCTGGGGATAACCGTGAAGAGAAAAGAGGCCCTCTGCAGCGCTGTTTGGCGAGCTCTTGCAATAAATCTTCAAGGTTTAATCACGCAGAGTGACTGCTGATGATGTCGTTAAATTCATATACGACCGATATCGACGTAAAATGGTCCAGCAAATGAAATTGACCTTTAAAATGTCCCATACATTACTAGAGCGCGATCGTATGACATGTGACGATCGGCTTAACAGGCTCCACTTCTTTGGCTTACGTATGAGATCAAGCGTAGTCTATCTATATGTATGCGCAGCTGGGACATATTTAACTATCAACTCCCCCAAGTTTACCGGTCATACTAACAGGGTAAAAATGTTCGAATAGATCGAGTAGTAAATTATTAGCAAATTCGCTTTCTAATAAACTTGTGTTCATTGCTGATCGAATATTGGCATGCAATGCAAATTAATTTATACCCTGCTTTGAAATCGTATCTTTAGGGTTTGGCTCACAGTCAAACCATGTAGCCAAACTCTGTACTTTTCGTTTATTCTCCTTTCTGTTTCGGCGACAAAACCACACTTACTTTTCATTAGAATAAAGTTGAAAAACCTATGAACATCCACACACATGCAAATTGTCAAATCTTTCTTGTTAATTATTACGGCACTACAATCTCACATCAATCGGCACGACCACTTGTCCTCCAAGTTGTGTATACAGCATTTCCAGCAGCTGTGGCGAGAATGAATATCCATATATTGTGCCTGGCTGCAAACTTCGATGCTTCCTTCATCCAACTCGGTCTCTGCATGAATTACAAGATTAGCCATGAATTGTCTATCTATTCACCACGCATACCACGTCAACATATGTATTGCACCAACCCTTTTTTGGGTTTCTTATTCTTGCCTTGTACTTCAATCTATGCAATTTTTCAGCCGTCCACATACCGTCGGCTGCCGCCACTAGCTGATGCTGGAAAAAATTGTCATCTTTGAAGCCGCAAAAATCACCTTTCTTGAACTTGATTTCTACAATGCTGCAGTCACCAAATCACTCAAAGTTGTACCGACTGGAACTTCCACTAGCTGGGCAATGCCATTATAATCGCACACATACACGCGGACCATTCTCGCTGAGTCGATCGAACTTTTTGCTAGTCGCGTCCGCACGGTGATGAATGGTGTATCCTTTTGAGATGCACGTGATGTTGCATCAGTAGCGCCAGTTGCCAGCATGATTTTATTCTCACTTCGGAAGCAACCGGAAAGTTTAACAACCAATTCATCATTTTTTAAATAAGACGCACCCCCAGAACATGATATTCCGTCCCTCCCACTCACATTGCTTTTTCCGCCGTTACTTGCTGCCTTATTATAACGATATGCACCTCGTCACTTTGGTTTGTGTATGCCTTTGGCTTGCTTTGGACCAAACGGAAAGAGAATGACTTTTCAAACGAACAATCAAAACTGGCAGCAAAGTTACAGCAACCACCCAGATCGGATACCCCAGTTAAAAAATCTTTGCATTTGTACACATAAAGGCACGACAAACTTTGTCCTCACAAGATGACCTCAGTGGAAGACGAAAAGTTTGCTAGATGTGTTGAAGCTAGGATGTTCGATCTGGAATGGTGTTTAAATTTGCCATAAATCAGTTTTGAGGGTACGTAGTGTTACCTAATGTTTGGTGCTATCGGGCTTACATATTTCACCCCACAGCAGCCTTTGGAGAGACTAATCATGTCAAATCTTGTGAAAAATGCAGACCAAGCTGGATGAAAAATGCATCAGAGTTTGCAGCCAGACACAATGGATGGATAATTGCTTTCGTCTCTACTGCTGGAAATGTCGCCTACGCATTTTAAGGGATGTTTGATCATGATTATATATTTGGGATGGTGGTGACATAATAAGTGACAAGAGATTACACTTCGAGTGCTGCACTTTGCCACTGAGTACGGGTGTGTAAAGTAATTGTCGCAATCTGTGGCAAAGTCATAGTCTTCGCACAGTCGGCAGTCGTTTAAAAACCTTTTAAAACGAAGTGATGAGGGACTAGACGCTGACGGACACCATAAGATGTAGTAGCTTAGACGGCAGAAGCCTGTGGCGTCCTCTGCAAACTCGATTTTGGACTCGGAGATGATAGGAAGCTTCATAAATCGGCCGAAGTGTTAAATTTTGTGAGTTTAATCACTTTTAGCCATATTATAGATACCTTGGCGTCAGTATGAAACTTGACATTGATGTTACAGCTTGACTGCTACAACGCAATCATGTGCTTTTAGTTTTCCTGTCTGCTTCAGGCAAGCGCTATTGTCTGGAGCAAAGTTAGCTCTAAACTAACTTCTGACACCCTTGCCAGGCACTCACAAAACTCACGTGATTACTCTCGAGCGACTTAAGCAAAATTATTCTGTGCACACTACGATAACTCATGTTTTTCATCAAAACTTTCTCCTAGATTTGAGACTTGCCGTTTGCCTAAAACCATTTTGGGAAAATGGAAAAAATCTACCTTGAATCACAACTTTATCATCAAAATGAAAAAGTCTACCTACGAAGTAAAAAAAAATATCGAAAAATAAAAAAAATATATACCTTACTCACAAGAGAAAATATACTTTTATGCTGCGCATTACTGGTGCACCGGCGCTTGTTGTGTCCCACTTGACCACAGATGTCGCATCGATAAACACTTTTGGCGTGTCAACTTTTAATGTTTTCGCTTAGCTTCTTTTTGGGTCGACCTTTTCTTTTGAACGGATTTGTTGGAAGAGGCTCACTCTTTGCCAGTTCTTTTTTGTCACAAATGGCTTCACTTCGAGTGTTTCATCGTGGGCAATTAGATACGTTTTGGTTGACCACATATCCCCAAACAACAATTCTGCACGTGGCAGCTAATTTGAAAACTTGAAATCTGCTATGAGGTATCGACATGGAGCATTCATATCCTTCACATAACTGCATGTCAAGGTACCACTGGTACTGTTTACCTCAACAGCATACTCCATTGGCTTGCTTGTTCCAATTTGAAACGACACAACAAACGATGTAGTTAAACTTGGACATACTTATATTGTCTCCTCGTACATTCAAAATTGAAGTGAAACATCTGGCCAAATTATCTGGTCTGTCCAGCAACTTCGAGGCACTTCGTACCGACATAGCGTTCAATTGCCATCATACAATCCAAGATCGGCATTTCACGGATGTTTTTCAGCGCGTTGTTTATAGATTCGACGTTATTGGAAGTAAGCATCCCATATCGTGAGCATGGACTATGGGCAATGGACCACTTCCCATAGCCAACGTCAGCCAGCCATATTATTGCCTAGCGATATAGCTTCATCAAGTCTTCTTTTTTGGCTTCGTACGATTGCCTGGTCAGTGCACGTGCTAAGTTCCATGCATGTTCGTTTAACGTCTTGTTTCTAGGCTTTAGATTGAAATTCTTAATGGGGTGACGTGAGCAAAAGAAATGTGGTATCTCTTCACCATTTTTTTTCATTGCTGACACTAATCCCTTGTCACGATCAGATATTACGAAGGCTGGAAGTACAGGTAAATGCTGGAACAGAGACTTGATGAACCACGCCCAATTCAGTTTAGTCTGACTGCTGACGGATGCGACTGCAATATCTGAACCTCATCGTTACAATTTTATAAACACGCCACCAACAGCATAACTCCAATCTTGTTCTTGAAAAACGTGCCATCCAGTGCCATGCCGCGTAGTGCATATGGAGCAAACGCATGAAATCCGTGCATTTAACCAATTGCTGCCCGCAGATTGTATGCGGTAAAATTAGTATCTAAAGGTATAAATTCTTTATTTTATTTTTTACATTAATCTTTTTGCCATTATCGCAAAAATATTTATTGCTAGTTTTTTTTTTGCTTTTTCATCATTTTTGTTTTTGGAGGAGTATTTTTCCATCTAATTTGAAAAAAAAGATTATTTTCCCAACCATTTCTATTTGCGCTTTTACTATTTCTCACGAGCTTTACGAATGATTTTGCGGAAGCGCCTTTTATTTGACCGTAGCTCACCTCAACCGTGTTTCTTCAATGATTTGTCAGCACGGTTAAAGGAACCGTCACTTTCTGTAAATGAAAACACATTGCATTTAATTTGCACCACTACAGGTACAATCGTCGAATAAATCTAGAAAATTAAAATATTAAATACAACTTATAAATCTAGTTCTACGGTAACAAACCATTTTACTATCTCATTCTTTACCCCATGGTACTCATCATTTTTTTGTAGGCAAAGTATTAGGACAGCTACATACGTCAACTGTACACGTATGTACAGTTTGATTAGAACTACAAATGCGTGAAAGTACTAATCTACATTTTGATCATAAATCGAAATCGTACACCAAAAGTTCAAAATACTTAAAATACAAAAGACCAAAAAAGCAAAAGACCAAAAGACCAAATGATCAAAAGATCGAGTCCGAAATGAGCAGAAGAATGGGGCAGCACCAAAAGTTTTGTCCACTAAAATACGTTTCCCTTTCACCCTAAGCAGTTAGTAATATACTGAGATGACGGATTCATTTGAACGATTCCTCATTAACAAAGAGCACATTAAGGCAGCTACGAAATCTGCCGCGTCGAAGAAGGGGCGATAGTGAAGCTCTCGTTAAATTATGCGATTGTCAGTCTGGCGAAAGGCGAAGGTGTGGAGATCGACTAAGCGATCAAGGAGAAAGAAGAAAGAAAGAGTCGCGTAATTCGAGAGTTGCATCTCTTCTTAGTTGAAACAAAGGGCGGCGCGAGGCGTTCGGAAGATTTCAAGAAGCTGAAGAAGCTCGAGAAGACGGGTCTCATTGAAGCGCTGATGAAATAGGACTAAGAATCTCAGGCAGCAGATTCGCTGGCGTACATGCTGGAAGAAGGCCATATGCCCACCCCACAGTCAAGACGGATTCACGTGCTGGTGGTGGTTGACGAAAAGTTTCAGTGAGTTGTAACAGTGGAAACACCGCATACGCGAAACAGTTGATGGGACAAGTTGAATAAGGTTTTTGATACGGAATGTGACGAAGACTACCAGCTTCACAGATTTTCCATGCGTCTTCTTGCCAAAACTTGATAGCATCATGCCAGCGACTAAAAGTCGATCAACTTTGTAGCCTATTCCTGACAAGAAGCTTGGTGCACTGCATACCTACTTTCCTCTTCTTAGTCAAGGCTTCTGGAGATACGATTACTGGCAAGGAAGCAAAGCGACTGCACACCATCGTGCCCGTGCTTGCAAGTGTCTGTTTGTCCATTGTCCGATGGAGGTGTTCAACTTTTGGCCGTAGAAACCAGTGTTGGGGAACATATTTATGAAGATGTAGCCTTTTAGCTCGTGCTTATGCGCGGCGACAAAGAAGGTGAAGGCTGATAAATTTCGGTAGGATCCTGCTCAAGCTCACGTGGGGAACCGAAATACTTGCGAATGTAGAAGGTCTGCCGAAAGCGTACAGCATTGTCAAGAATTTCTGGAATCGGGTCTATTTGAGTATTTTAGATATTGAAATTTAGGGTGCGTCGCACCCTAAATTACAATCGGTTGACATAAGGGCAATACCTGTTTTAAATTTGAGCGCTCTTTCCAATGCACACGAGAAAACGACAGCGACAAGTAGGCTTGAAACCGAACTTATTATTACAAGCCTAAAATTAACATGAAAAACGAATTAAATTTCAAATACTTAAAGAAATTCTCGAGTAAAAAAGGATGTCCGGTATAGATAATGACTGACATCGTTGGGTAATATGATTGATTTTAATGATTCTCAAAACCTTCAACAAGTCGCATTCCAAATATCCGAATAAATTAATCTCAGACCTTTAGTTGATTAGTATGATACAAATTCCATTTAAAATATTAAAAATCATAACTACGAAAAAGAATATAGCCAAGAATAATCAGGCAACATGTTTGTGTACGAGCTCGAAGAATTGAAATAATTAGATGTCCAAGCTATCCAATAGGGTAGTAGCTTCCGTGATAAGTTCTAAGAAGAAGGATAAGATGGTGTATGTAATCAACATTTCGCGCCCGACCAGAAATTAGTAATTTAGCAGTACAATGTGTTTACTGAATCGCTTGAAAAACATCTGACGCCTGACCAAAAGGTTGATCGTGAGTACCGCTTTCACAGCGACAATCACATGGAATCACACCTGTTTGAGGGTGCTGAGACTTTTAATTTACAGAACTAGCTCGAGAACGTTATTTTGACAAATGCAAGTGCGTATGAAGTACATGTTGCCCCCGTGTACGAACTTGTGAAGCAGAGCGGTCTTGATGTCACAATTTGCCACTACCCAAATCTCGCAAACAGTCACGTTTTCAATGATTCTGTCGCAATTAATAGCACGGCAGATATTCGTGGGAAGGCAAATTTAGAATATGGTATATGGATTTGGCTGACAGAGTGAACTACTTCAGCGCTGGATATAAGCTCGAGATGATCGCTGCATTCAAGATTCCCATCAACTATCGCAGCATGCTTTGAAAAAAAAACAAATCTGTCATTTTACGATGATAGGCATGTAATCAAGCCGACAACAAGTGCGTCTTTGACTGCATCGCCTTGCACACAATTCAGAGTGCTAACAAGGATTCTTGGAAAATTTACTTAGGCAAATGAACACTACATCTTTTTCAAGGGAACTAAGCATATGCTGAGTCGGCTTGAAAGCCCCGAGCCTACTGATCAACTACACCTTGACGAGGTTAAGGGCTGCTTCCAACTTGAACTTAACGTTTGTAGCCTTGATTTGACTCTCAGTAGTGTAGAGCGCATTCGTAGACCGAACATAGGGTATAAAGCCATAAACATTCTATTGCAGAAGAATCTTGCTCTCGATCTCGAAACTCATTACTCTATATTTTGAGTTAATAAAGTCGCAAGTAAAATCGGTACCAGCTTGTGAATATTTTAGGCTCTCCCGTTGAGATACAAACAACCATCACTGCATCCAAAGCATTTCATTAAGGGTAATCAACAGTACAATGTTCACTAACTCGTCTGTGACTTTGAGGTCATCTTTGAGCCGCCTACTGTGACTCAACACGAAAAAAAACTATCTTTGCCAGCGCACGCATTTCGGTATCTGTATTTGTAGCTAACAGCTTTATCGAGGAGATGCGCTGTTTCCAAATTATTGACTCAAAGATGTTGCATAGGGATATGTCCAGGTACATTGGTGATTTGTATGTAAGTTTCAATAGTACAGTGTCGATAATTATTAGATTAATTGGTCGTAGTGTCATGGCTGATGCGGTGTGATAAGATGTGCTACCAGAGGTGTTAGAGTAATTAAACGTCACAGAACACCAAGCTACTGAGCTATTGGCTGAATATAAAGCCAAAATATCTTCATAATGGAAGCCATTTTAGCAGATTTCTATACATTCTTCATTCTGCACGACAATATCTTGGATTATCTTTAAGGATCCGCACATTGCATCTGGACTGTGGGACTCCAGCAAATTGTAAAGGCTTGACACGACCCTAAAAAAAGAATGTTTTATGTCGTTCTCCGAAGTTTACCGTAAAAACTCTTCCGTACGGTAAGTGTCACCAGGCAACAACAATGATACAAAACCCATGCGAGCTTATAATGCGTTCTTCACCGAAGTGACAGAGAGTAGCATGATATGGCAAATCAAATTTCTGCACTGGTCACCGGTGCGAAAGCCGGACAGAAAATCGCGACTAGTATGTGCTTGCCTATACGATGACAGTGAGTCGGTGCTTTCTTTGTACGGAAGGACTTGTTGCTAAACAGAATGTGCAATTATCTTCTGGCACGCTAAGGGAAAAGTATGCAATTAGAGCTATCGAACACCTCGGCTACGTAAGCACACTATCAATCGTTTAAACTTCACAGGCTTTTGCCCGGACATACTTTGACGATACATTTTTTCAAATCGCTATGTAAGGGGTCAGTCGTCTCGTGAGACTCCACCTGGGATGATGTTTGAATTCAATTGGACTACTATACACAGAAAAAAACTATCAACAAATTTGTCCTTGAGGAAGGGAAGATAAAGTCGAAGTGCTTACTTACACTTGGTCAACTTCACAGTTTTTTGAGAATGTGAGGAAGCAACTCGGTCTTGCTGATTATTTCCAAAAGTACCGTGCTGACTAAATGGTCTCGCAAAGCCTATATTAGGTACCTTGAAAACGGTGCCAGGAGAGCCAACACCAAAAAAAGCTCTGATTGCACGTTGACTTTAGGACGCACCTGGTCTGGTCTTGCCGGACACGTTAAAACTATTTAGCGTCATTTGCAAAGCTTTTGGCTGCTGGGATACGCACTATGCAGCATGTGCTTTGTTGTGCCACATTCGTTGGCCGACGACCTGTCGACAACTACGTTTGCACTTGGCAAAAGGCTGCACGCATCTACGGGCTTTGTAGTCTTCTATGTAAAACAAAATTTACATCTTAGGGTTTTGTTAGCTTTGAAAGCACGAATGCTGCAAAAGATATGCCACATCCTTTTTCACCTCGGTGTTTGATCGAAAATAACTATCCTACAAGACAACGTATCTAATTATGCGACGTATTAATTGGATGCAATTTGTAAGGCGAGAAATGCAAAAGAAGTCATAGTTTTTTTTTGCAATCAAACAAACGAGATGGAGAATATCAAATAACGTTAATTTAAGATATTGATGATTGCTGCTCATTATTTCTCCTCGAATGGGTTACTTCTGTATCAACTCTAAAAATGGCTTTTTATTTTTATCATTCATATACGGTTTTCAAAGTAGGTGGGCGATTGAGGACAAAGTAGAGACATAGCACTTTTCTATGAGTAATTTTTTTTATCTGCAATATTGGAGGCTTGCATGAGTCCTAAACTCTTCACAAAAAAATTTAAAGCGATTTTTACCCGCTTACTAAAGAAAATAAAGCAATTACGAGTGACCAGACGGCGGTTGGTTGTATCCATATATAGACATAAGCTTGTGGCCGGCCGAGTCTGGAGCCTTACGAAGGAAATGGTAAACTTTTCGCAGACTGAACGCCTCGTGCTGAGACGCTCTGCGATCGATCTGTCTATGAAAGTCCCAAACCGAACGGCAAAAGCTGTCTATCATCTTATCAAGGGTCTGAAAAGGTTGTGGTAGCCCCAACGTAGCTACGCTGACCCCGAACTCGATCCCTAGCGCTTACATTCGATCACGTAGGAGCTTCAACTCAACAAAGCAAAAGCATAAAGCCGAAGTGTAAGCTGCTTGTCTCTTGGTGCGCAAAAAGTACTCTATTGGCGCTGGGCGAGTTGCACGACAAGGAATTTTAAGAAATACTAAGATGAGTATGTTCCTGCTTCGGTTTGAGAGATTCGTTTGTAGGATCAAATTGGAATTGTATGCAATGGATCAGTCCCAAATTGCAATAGCTTATACGCCGATCTCTTCTAGACCGTAGAAGGTGAGCAGTCACTTACTGAAAGGGCAGGGTAATGTGTAAGTTCGTTACAGATCGCACCTGATCCGATACATGCGTAGATTGCGGCCGATCGAATACATGATACATAGCTGCGTTTCTGGCCAGCTTTCAGTAAGCACGATTGGATTATGCACTGTGATTTGTTGACTGCATAGTGACTAGTGATTAGGCATGCCATAAAAGGTGTGCATTTCAAAATTACCAAGCAGAATTTGTCTGACTTTTGTAAGACAAGAAGCTGCTTTCCTGCACCATTTTCGACAATAAAAACGAAATTGCTATTCTGTCGCTGCTGCCTGTAATGCCAAATTCTGAGTGCAAGGCGAGCCTACCCTCAGATTCTTCATTGGAAAAGCCACCTCGACTTTTCTAGAAAAGGCTTCCCAGTATTGAAGCCCGCCAACATCCCTTTTTGATAAATATGCTCATAATGCTCATATGTATATGATCTTGCTTGCTGGTAAGTTTTGGCGAAACTCGAATTAAGCCTGAAGAAGGTCTTTCTTCACGATCTACTGGACTTTGACGAATCGCTTATGCATTTCTACACCGCGCACATGATCATTCGTGATCAAAGCCGCCTTCGTGACGATATCTATTTCCTTACTCCAGACGAAAGGTTTCTGGCTTTCCTTCTATAAAGGTGGAAGCCTTTGATTTAATTGCCTCGGACCCACCACTACCGAGGCTACAGAATCTTGTGCTGCCTTATTCCTCAAGCATTGAATTTGTTTGTCGAGCTCAAATGTCATGCATTCCATCAAAGAAGAGATGCAAATAGAGTCGCTTTCTCAGGCTCATAATGTTCATCAAGTCGTATGGGTATGCGGACTGCTCATCTTACAAGTGCGGAAAGGTTTTTCACTCTGTCCCGGACCCTTCGCGAGAATTCACATAGGCAATTTGTCCGCGTGAGCGGTGATTGACCAGCAAGTATTATCAGATGCAACAAAGCAATGCATAGATGAGGCGTTTAAGAGAGACATACAATTTTTCTGCAAACAATTGCTCACTAACCACGGTCGACGCGAGCAATAAGAATTGTTATAATGTATCTGACTTTATACCTATATCAACAAATTACATGAAATTAAGGGCTAGTAGACCGGTACATACACCGGTTATAATTTCCTTTTAGCGCAGCTCCCACTAATATGAATTTTCTTTTCGACCCATAACGATTGTGAAGGTGGCCAATTTTGTTTTTATGTAACCAATTTTCTCGTAAACTTTTAAAACGTAAAAAGCTTGAGTAGGTTCGATGCCGGAGCTCCAAGCTTCGACTTCGCGTGGAAGTAGCTCACCCTCCAAGTCTTCATCCGCTCCACTTACTGGCATAAGATCGCCTTCGACGATTCGCACTCCAACCAAGTCAGCACGGTTCCGAGAGACTTCCAAGACGTCGAGACCGATAGAATTGAAAAAAAGGCTACTGGAGGTTCGAGAGAGTCACTTGGAGAGTGTATTACCACCCACTAAGCGCAACAAACCAAGTCAAGTACAACTCGAGGCAAATGATTCATTTGCTGACGCTCTCACCGCTGAAGATTCCATAAAAGAATTACAAGCAGCAGAGGAAGACGAGGACCCAGGCTTTGATAACCAATTACACCACCGACTGAAGGTCGCGCGGTGCCTTAAGAAAGAGTTGTTGCGGGAAAATGCTAGTATGAGGCTCAAAGCATTGCATTTAAAAAATGATGTGGCTTTTTACTACAAACTTCTTTCTAAAATTGAACTGACGGCCGAGAATGCTAGCGAAAATGACCACGAGCTTGATCCAAAAATGAAGCTAAAGGACCTGGTGCGACGCATCCTAAGTGCGCCGAAGCCGGTAGAAGAAGTTGTGGCATTTGCGGCGGTGATGTAGCGGAGAGTATGCAACTGAGTGGCGTTATTGTGGTAATTTAAGGTATTTGCCTCCCCACTTGACTAAAATTCCAGTTGCAGATGGTGAGAAACGGGCCTGAGTTGCTAGCTTTGGTTGACGAAGGCAGCTGTGAGTCTCTCAAGCTTATACTAATTACTTTCCTTTATTTATTGCGAATCTAATTTAAGTAGCGTAGTCAAGTAAACAAAATTGCTTTCTTGAATGTAAGTTTTAAAAATTAAACACCTTGTTTGGTAAAATCACGTGCATTTGTGTTAAAAGTCGTAATGATCTCTAATTTTCTCGAATAGCTACTTTTTTTTCTTCGTGAAGGCTCGTTTTTTGGCCATTTTCTTCTTTTTCTTCTTTTTCCCTTTTTTACGGGTTTGATCAGGCTTTTGTTTTTCTAGAACAAACTTGCGGACAATACCCTCTATCGGTTCATATCCTGGGTCTTGCATTGCCTCTGGCACTTGAAGCCACGCACTCCACACTTCCAACATTCTTGTTGATGCTCGCTCTTTCAACCTGTCATTTCTGATAGCCACGTTTGTCAAATTACATTACAAGAGCATAGCAGAACGTGTCTACCTCATTGGATCTTCCACGCTCGCACCCACAACTCGATTGAAAAATGGATCTTTTGCAGGAAACTCTTGGCTCGACTTGACCATTTGTGCGTACGCAAGTCCCAGATTTTTCAAAGTCGACGCCGCATTCCAGAATGCGTGTGGCTCCAACTGGTACGACCGTTCCATAGGCTTAGCCGCCTCACTCAACAGTGTTAAGTTTTTAGGATCCTCTGCGATGGTCCTTTCTAGCAGGTACGTAGCCCAGCTCAATTCTTTCATTCCATGATCTCGCGCCTGTCGTGTAAACAATACAACGTTAGCTGTACTTCATGCGAACTCCAAAGCTACACTTACAATAGTCCATTCCCACGTTTTGTCATCGTAAAGCTCTTTGGGGGGAAGCATTGGTAAACAGTTGCGTATTATCGTTTTGACTTTTATTTGCGAAGAGTACCAACTCTTGAGCGATGGAGATGGACTCAATTGGCTTTGAAATTCGTCGAGTAGCCCATAGGGTACAAAAGTGTACTTCTTATTCACATCTTGATCATTGTAACTCAATTTACCACCCAGGAAGATGCGTGGCTGCTTTCGTAAAGTCTTTGATACAGTCGGACCAATGTTTGCGTCTAAAAATTGCGTCATGCTAAAGCCATCCCCCTAAATGATCACAGAGGCATCAATATGATGGACATTTCACAACATGTAAGCAAACTTTACCATCGAGCCGTAAGGCACGAGTCTGGATCCAGGAAATTGAAGCTTTGGATACTGATCGTGTTTTCCAGCAAACCACGTGTATGTCATCATTGAAAGGTTTAAAATTGTCACATCTGGGCGTCGAAACTCACAGCGCTGCACATATCGCAGTGACGTCCACTGGAGATCAAAATTTACCAGCAGCACAGCGTTTAGTGGCAGTGGGTCCAGTAGGGCGTGGGCGTAGTTTCGAATGTAAAAGGCTTGGCTCTGGTCGCACATCTTGTGCCAACGACCAATTTGGGCACTGATCAACGCCAGACAAGAAAGGTCAAGAATCACAACAATGATCGACTTGAGTGCTCGAAAGTGCCTGTCAGCAACGCGTGTGACTAAATCCACAATGTACCCCAGTCCGAGTCCAAACCAGATAAACAGTATCACGTTGGGTTGTTGCCAAAAGCGCATTTGGACGCCGTATAGAAGGCCTTCGTTGAGTGGTAGATTGGCTAGTGAATGGAAAACAATCATGTAGAAGGAGTACATAACTATCACGAACCAACCCAGTTGATGATTGAATCTATCAGATTTGAGAGTCTGAAGCATTCCGAGCGCAACGACGGGAAATGCAAGTTGAAGAGGAATTTCTCGAGTTGCTACGTCAACTCCATATAGATACAGCCGTGTCCAAACGTCTTCATTGCGGTCGTTACTTGCGTATAACCGAAAGGTACCATAGTCTGCTCGACGAACGTGGTGAAAGAAGCCACTGAACGTTGTCACATCTCCCCATGACCCTGGCTGCGGATGCCATAGAGCGAAGAGTGGCAAATAAAGGTACGGCGTCAAGCCAAGCATCAATGCACCCGTCAATTGAGCAACCTCTTTCCACCACAATAATTGTCGTCTGGACCATAGCACCCACCCAATAATTGGAACCTCAAAAAGTACGATCGTGTGCTGATTGCACATTGCGAGACCGCAAAGAAACGCCCCAATCAACGCCAAGTTGAAATCTAAACGACGCGCGTATTGGAGCAATAAATAGATCAACATGGCTGCAAAGGCATTGTTCAATGCGAAAACTTCAGCCCCCACAGCATACGTCCATATAAGCGGTGAAAATCCAAACAAAGCCTGAATATACCAAATCAAGAGTTTGAAGACACATTAGCGAGTGAAAAATGCAACCTGATTTTGGCAAAAGTTGAACGTACAGCAGCAGTGGCAGCAGCAACACGTCGCCCGTTCCACTTTGTCGGTGCCATCCAGTGCAACAAGCTGAGATAAATAAATGTCACTGCTGTTGTTTCGCAAACTGTATGAGAAGTAGAAAGGAAATCGTGAAAGTTAAAAATTGCTGTTTTCGTCAAAAGTTTCGTAAACAAACGCACCAGCTGAGAAAAAGTTGGCCCGCCAAGCTGGTGTATCGCCAAATGGCAAGTAGTGCGCAAAGAGGTGGACGACGATATTGAAAAGAGGGTACCCAGGAGGATGCGAGATACCCAAATGACAGGATTCGGCCACAAGCTCCCCGCTGTCTCCCCCAGCAATAGTCGGGTATAGCGTCATGGTGTAGCCAAGTAGAGTTCCTGATGCAAGCAACGTCATAAGCGCTTTATCGCCAAATGACAATGTATACGGATTTAAGGGGTTAGAGCTGGTAACGCTTTCATGGCATGCGGTGGGAATGGCATGAATGACGGCGGCCCGGGGCTCTTTGCGACGCTTCATGCTTGTCAGTAATGGAAGATACGCATCCAGCTGCTATATTTCTAATGAAATTATACAGTGGTCTTTTATTTCTTTAGGGGGGGGGCACAAAAATTACAGCATTGATACTCTATGCTTTCGCCTTTTCTTGTCTCGGTCTATAGACTAAAACTTGCGTATTTTTTTTTGCTGAATAAAAATGGTAGGATATATTTTAAGAGTTTTAAAGCTTTCTGATTCGGCTACACCTGGTAGATGTAGTGGAACAGCAATATTTAAGAAGCGATGTCTACTTTGTACTCTACATTCAATTTCTTTTTATTGGTTGCGCACGCAAATATTCATTCGACTACACAAAAAGCAACGACAATGCGCAGAATTTGTGTGCACGATGGGCTGGAAGAAGGGCTTACAAGCCGCATTTCAGACGGAAATCTTTATATATCAACAAATTTGGCGTCAAGCTTTACGTGGCAGAGTACGCTTCAAAGCGGTTTTTGTCTCGCTCTAGTTTACGAAAACTTGCATTTTATACTCAATTATGCTTGAGACGTCGCTAGTGGTTAAAGAAGCCGAAACGTGTTGTATCTGCATCTAATACTGCTTTGTCTGCTAGATTGATAATGACCTGTACATGAAAGCAAGCAAATAGCATATGTTTAGCACCAATATTTTCTGCGTAAATATTACAAAAAACCTGATGTATCATCTACATGTGTGCACGATGCGCCTGCGTCACGGCTCGGAGTTATCGTCTGCGTAAACAATACAGACTTCAAGAGAAATAAAATGTTATCGTCAAAACCATTACCACGCTCGATACCTATTGTAAAAGACCGAGCTGCAACTTGCACCACCGTAAATAAATAGAAAAAGAGCGTGTCTCTATTTCGCTGTACGAGGCATTGGGACGATAATGTCGGTAATAAAGCAAGTTATCAGTATATGCCAAGAACAAAGGTTGTGAATTACGATAAATTCATCTTCCTCGTCCATCGATCAAACAGAGTGTGCCAAACTTGGAACCTTTGATGCATCCCTCACGTTTGCATTGACGTTTGCCCCCGTGGCTCCAGTACAATCCCTTCTCGTGTGATGCGATCAGACATGCACCGCTTACCTCCACCGTGACGGATACAGAGACCACGACTCACGGCATGTTTAATGCAATTCAACTTCGAGCATCGCAAGCCACCACCCGAGTGCAATGCAAACGCCACCAGCTTTAGCGCGTTTGTTGCAGTCAATCATACCACAAATCTTTGCGATACATAAATGCTTCAGCGTGTCGGATTTTGCAGGGCTAAACACTCGTGAATTCTTCTGTTTCTGATTGTTCAGTTGAATAGCAGCGGCGTCAGCTAATAGATTGTAGGTTTCAGTTCAGCTTGACTTGGTGACGTTGTCACTCCGAAGCAACGACCCTATGTTCTGTCTCCCCAAGTATAACTCTTTGCCTCCAAGCGGAGAATGTCGAGCTTTTTTTTCTAATGGCATAAAGCTGCCAACTTTTTGCTAAGACTGATAAGTGATGGCAGAAAGCTACACATCGTAAGGGAAGAGCAATTGTTGGATTCTATAAAGATTTATGGCCTTGGCAATTAGGATTTCACTCGATTACCACAGTCGCCGCTGCACCTTTGAAGTTCAATTGCACGCTGACTTCTCGTAAGTATCAAGTCAAGTCTGGTCAAACGTGTTGCCGGCACAAATGTGTCAAAGCAATGCTGCCGTAACATCATTTAACGTTAAAATGGGACCATCTGTTGTGACGCAGGACATGTTTAACGTTAGTGCTGAAATGAGTAGAATTTTGAGGCTACTGTATAAGTACATAGGCAATTTACAATAAGTTGACTGAAAACATATACTTGATAAAGACGGGTCATAAGTCAAAGGGCATGCATCGCCCGTACGCTCAGCTCGTAATGTTGACACGACAAGAAGAATGTCGGACATTGATCGCGGCAGCTTCTAATTTTAATTATCGAAGATTCTGTAATATTTTGTGTCTAGTCTTTTATATAGAGACACCCCATTATAATTTATAGAAAGTAAGAGTATATGATCTATGCCCTCGGCTCAGTGAGACTCTACCTCATATTCATATTATATGAGGTAGAGCACAAGTCAATGTACTTTGTCTACTAAGTTGAAGCAGAAACAAAATATAATGAAAAAGTGGTGTGTCTGAAAAACAGCACTTTTTAGTAAAGGTTGTAAATTGTACGGACCCCGTCAATGACAATTCTTAAGTCCAACTCTATTTCTGCGGTGGTGAATTCTGTTGGAAGAAGTCGAAACTTTTAACCTGTTTTTGCCGTACGTGCAAAACAATGTTTACAGATTTATATTCCTGTCGGAAATGTACCCCTGACAGTTCTTAAATTGCATGCACAGTTCCTGAACAAAGAGGCTTTATGCCGAGGTATCCGAAATTTGGGTTTTGACAATATTCAGCTTGATTACATTTACTATGGTCAAACTGTGGTGGTAATAACAGTAAGGGTACTCGAGGTTATCTCCTATGCCGAGAGCAAGCTTTCATCTTGGAATTCGAATTTAACACCATTTCCTTAAATCGATGTATTCGACTTCGCGACAAGCTTACTAACAGAGCTAGGAATGCGATCGCTTCCACTCACAATACATTTAAGCAAACAAAAGAGATGAGATTTAAATAACCCTATCAAGGATAATTAAGTATTGTTTGGTACTCAAAGAAATATCCTTATCAAGGACAATTAAGTATTGTTTGGTACTTAAAACCTACCATTTAATAGAATAACTTCGAAAATCACATCTATTATGAACTGTTATCTATCTGGACGGAGGCACGGTCGTTGTACACCATCGAACTTTCTGAACGAGGCCAACGCATCCAACGTTATCACGATTTTAAGGACTCCAAATATCCTCAAGAACTATCCAAAGTGATGCCCCCATGCTCAGCCTTGTTGATAAAGTGAGTAGGATGGTCATACGGCAATTGATGGTGCCCATAGCTACAGCAATATCGACCTTAAAGCTGAGAGACTGGACATTTATAAAACCGTACGATTTTTATGGGTGGTTGAGCCTGGAAAATGCTACTAAGAAAGCGACTTCCTGGCGCAGTCTGGTCAATACGCGCTGGTCAATTGGACTGTGAAGCTCATGAGTCGCAAACCAAAGTAGACCCGCCTCCTCCTCGAGGACTTAAAGAGTCCGAATTCTTTTTTACAAAAGCTGTGGCTTGACCATCGGGGTCGACCTCAGAGCTAATAAAAGCGTGTAAATTTGGTCGGGATCCATTTGTTATAGATGTCTATTAAGGACAGGGATGTTATAGACGAGTGCTTCGGGAACATCTCCAGAGTGTCGTAACGCTGACAACGGAATGTGCAATCTATTCTTCACCGCGACCGAATGCAAGGAGTCTACTCACACCTATTCCTCAGGAACCTTCTGATTATTATACCTTAGTCCATGCAAGTCGAGCAATACGATTATCTTTTTGTGCGCTCGCTGGAAAACTCTCTCATGTGACGTCAACATATGAAGTTTGTTATATAAGCGCCAATACTCCAATGACACATGACGATAGCTGTGCATGGGCTCTAAGCACTGCATCAAAGCTCTCCTAAGAAATGAACTTGTCGTCGCAAGGAGCTATATTGGGAGCCGCGTGAAAGCGCGTCAGCAAGAAACTGAGCTTGTATTTAACGTTATAGTTGCAATCCGCGCAAAATTTTAAACTATCAGCCATTTGTTATAGGAAAGAAAGCGGACTTTTAGTCGTCTGCATCAATGCGTGGTCATATTAAAGCACGAAGGCCTTGGTGCCTGAAAATGTTACGCGAAACGTCACCTGTGCATGTCTGAAAGCAAATGATTTCTTATTACAAAAGCTTTTATCTGTAATAAAACAAAATAGCGTTTATTTGCAGTTGCGCTTAGCCGATGGCATAGTATGAGCGTTGCAAACAACGCTAAACGGCTTTGTCTTGTCCGTCAAAGCTAGACCGGGTGCCGGTCGAAGGTTTTTCCCTGACACTATAAAAACTTTCCTGGCTTTGGCTCTCACACCACCACGCAATGTCTAATTCTAAGAATCGGACAAAGGTTTAGTGAGGCTAATTTTTTTCAATTACCTATGCTAAAATCCTTTTTTTAACGTGACGTAGGCCACGCAAAGACGGCTTTCGCGTTTTTGGTCTGTGCGAGCTTTAAGGAAATTTGAAAAGATGCTGTAGTCTTTAAAATGATTCCTGCTGCGACAATTAATTTGTTTGTACTGGTCTGAGCGTTATTGACTCTCACGACCTTAATAATTTGCCAGAGCCTAAATGAGTCTTCACCATTCTCTGATCTCCTCAAAAGCAGCAATGGGTGAACAATTTGTCCGAGTATGTCCGCGTGAAAGCCCTTAACGGCAGGAGCAACTGCGTAACCAAACACTTTAACGTCTCAGTAGCCTTTGTGGCTCCCATTACATTTTGCTAGATGTATGAGGTATTCCCACTACAATTTGCGAAAAGCTATGTACCAAATCCAGAGCACTATACAGTGTGCACTCATGCGTGATGCTGTGCTAAGCAACCTTTCTTAATATAGGCGTTCGTGTTGACACCGTTTCAAGGCTCAGTTTACTCTTGGCATGAGCTAGTCGACATCCCATCACCTTTTCAAAAAAATTCTTTTAGGTGACGACTGCAAAAAATGCACTTGCAGCTCTTTGTCTGTTTAAAGATTACATTGCTCTCATTGTAGTGGCCAATTTGTGGTGACACTGTTTTTTTGTGCCTAGCACGAGGTCCATCTCGTTTCTCACTTCTCTAATTCTTCAAAATTTAATACTGGATCTTGACATTAGATTTAACTTTTGTTTAACAAAAGGAGATAACGAATCCTTGGAAGCTTCCGAATTTCTGAGCCTTGGCGCAACGTTCTCTATTTTTGCTGAGATAAATCAATTTTACTAAGAGTCTTATAATCAGGAACAACACCCAAGATCTTTTAATTGCGTTGGGAGCTCAGAAGCTTTGACTTCTTTGGAGTTTGACATCTCTGACACCTCCAACAATGCCTCTCATTTGAACACACCTAGGGTGACATGACGACTTGTCAATCTCTGGGAATAAGGTTTTCTTCTTTATCCGCGTTGTCGTTTTAAGTATCTAGTTGTCGATCAAATGTCGCAGCTCCTTACTCTTCTTGCGGTATTCTTTAATTCGCCCTTGGTGGCACAGTCGCAGAACTGCGCTAATCAATGTGTCTCGCTAGCGGATCTATGTGACCCGCAGTTGGTGGTGCTACGTCACCAATCTGCGAAGCTGCATTGCCACCCCCCTTGAAGTCGAATTACCCAATGTGTCTTGTGGACCCACTTTTCCGCTATTTAAGCTAAATGCAATTCATACTAATAAAAGCAATCGTTGGCGCCTTAGGTCGTCGGCACTGCAAGAAAAGCATGTTCATTGGCTGATGAAGATTTAAAAGAACGTCGTCACGTCTAAATTAATATTGCCTGCAATTTTGCTTAAATTTATCTCGAGCGTGTAACTGATTCGACTGCTTCTATAAGATTTCATGCTCACAGTAGAGTTGAAAACATGATCCTATTATGCGGATTCTGACAGGGGGGGTCTATAACTATGTCACACCAATTGATCCAGAGGGCAAGCTTTTTTACCCACGGCAAGCCCAGAATCAAGTCATACTTGTCCATGTTAAAAACAAGAAATGGCTCCAGCTGTCAAGGCTCTTGCATTTTATAGTCAGATTGTATCGATCAAGTGGTCGTCAAGGAGCGTTCCATTAGCCAGTCGAGCTGGAGTTGACATATGACCGCTTTTATAAAATCCGTCGTGCCAAAAATATAAGAACTCGAATTTGTATTCTGTAACACAGTATACTTACGGGAAACACCAGCGCTCTTCCGCTACTGGTTTTCTCGTTTGAGAGCTGTAAAGCTTAGAGGGTTAAGCTCCCATGGCATAGGTTTACCACACACCACCACACAAGGACTGAGTTCTTTCCCAGTATGGCGCCCGCCTCCAATTGTGACCATCGTTGTCCTGGCTTCGAGGGTGCGGCTTCTACCAGCAACCCTTTAAATCTCTTAAGCGCGATAAAAATCCTCATTGACCCTCTTGAAAAGCACAAAGTCCCTGTAATACTTGCCGCAGCTAAAACTTCAAATGTTGATCCGCTTAACAACTTTAAGTCCATTTGTACTGGACCCAAGTCAGCTAGCCCATAGACACGACTATTCTTGGTCCGGTATGTCGAAGAGCTGTCCATCTATGGTATTCTCGAGGGTCAGTCTGTCTGTGTCCGCACTCGCTTCGAAAGCAATTTGAATTGCCTAACCTATCGTTCCCGCCTGTATTATAAAGATCTGAAGCAAGGCGTGTGTTCTTTGAGGCCGTCCATGGACACAATCACCTTGACTTGTTCGGTGAGTAGTATTCCAGAAGTGGGGTCCGTCAAGTTCCTTTGCGATTCCGTACATAAAAGGACGGCGTGAGCGCTGGCGGAGCTCAAAGTTTGCCAAAGAAAAAGCTGCTCTTTATTATCTTACACGATCCTAGATTTCCATCTTGATTGGCTTTACGGGCAAGTGCTCAGCTACCAGCTCAGTTTTTCAGGTACGAGAATGTAAACGCGACGCGCACCTGATCATCGGCAATCACGACCTCATGGCTGGCCATTTTTACATCCTAATTCGCAATAAATGTTATCATATTTATGAAGTGGGTAAATGCTAATACTGGGACTGTCAAAGCCCGTGCTGCTTCACCCCTCGAACTCTTGCTCGTAAATTTCGAATGCCATGGCATTCCGGCTGCTTAAGACTGCATATACATCCGCCTTATCAGGCCCATACGAATCATTGAGGCTCTCAAGCAATGCGAATTGCGCGTTTGCTAAATACGGAAACATACATATTCTCCCCGAAACAATTGCCAAGGTTCAGGTAGTCAATCTACTCGCGTGGGCATAGGATAAGCTACGAGTACCATCATTCATGCAGAAATACACTTGATTTCTCGGTGCTTACGACTGCTCTTGACACATGCAATAAATTTGCACCTGATGAATAACATTGATTAGACTTCTCGAGATGCACTAAATAGAATAGGAATGGACTATATCGATTTGGGATCCCTCGACTACACTTTAAGTTACGTAAATTGTCTCAAATCAAAAAGATACTTCTTGACAAGTCAATAAATTACTTCATAATTGATGCAGTAGTCCGTAAGCACTTCTTTCGACATCACGTCTCGCTAGCTCCAAATTTTTTCTTGCAGCTCCGTCCCTCTCCTTCCATGTCGTGCGCGTCGTCTCTTCGCTGGGGCATCCTTGGCTGTGGCCGCATCTCGTCGGACTTTGTCAAGGCAATCGAGTCGGTGGACGATGTCGTGGTCCAAGCGTGTGCCGCACGGTCTTACGCCAAGGCCAAGGCGTTCGCTCACGACCACGGCATCCCCCAAGCCCACGCGTCGTACGAGACGCTCGTTGGCGATCCCAATGTGGACGTCGTGTACATTGGTACATTGCATCCGTGGCACTATGAGCACACCGTGCTGGCGCTCACGCACGGCAAGCACGTAGTGGTCGAAAAGCCCGTGGCCATGAATGCCACGCAAGCTTCGGCGGCCATGGCGCTTGCTCGCGACCAAAAGCTTTTCCTCATGGAAGGCATGTGGACGCGCTTTTTTCCGGCCATTCGCCACGTTCGGCAACTCTTGGCGGACAAGGAGATTGGCGACGTCCACCACGTGCACGCGGCGTTTGGGTTCCCGTTTAACGCAGGGAATGCCCGCTTATGGGACAATAAATTAGGAGGGGGTGGGCTCTTGGACATTGGCATTTATCCACTGGCGTTTGCAACCATGGTGTTTGGCACAAAGCCCGAGAAAATCACGTCGACGGGCAAGGTGAATGAGACTCGAGTCGACACGTACGGCGCGGTGACACTGGAGTACAGTGACTCGCGCTTTGCTACGATTGAGTACACGATGCTAGCGGAAGTGGACGAGACGGTCACGATTACGGGAAGTCAAGGACGGATTCATGTCCCAGCGCCAGCACACACGGCCAAGGAGGTGCACGTGATCAAGTACCGTGAAGATGGCACTTCACACACGACGAAAACGCTCTTTCCGTGGCCAACCCCTCCATCTGGCGTGACGTTTACGTACCCAGGCTCTGAAGGCTTTCGCTACGAAGCGGAACATGTGATTGCTGCGATTCAAAACAAGCTGCAGCAGAGCAACGAGCACTCGCTGGACGAATCGCTTGGGATCATGACCATCTTGGACCAGATCCGCAAGGATTTGGGTCTCGTATACCCTGCTGATTCACAATAATATTGCTCTTTGATATTGAAAAAAAAGCTGAGATTGTCATGATGGACGGCCACTCTGTAAATTTGTATACAATTTACGGGTTAATTAAAATGTCTGACAAAAGTTATTATTCACGCTATTTTTCCATGACTCGAACGCTGTATCATCAGCCAAATCGTTAATTCAGTGCCCATACACGATTGGTCCTAAACCGCTTTACCATGGGCGTCAAGGTAGATGCTTCGACCATCGCCGAGCCTTTTAGCTTGGCTGTGCGTCAGTACATTGACCATGAACTGGACGGTGTGGGTCCAAAGCTCGTCGGTTTATTAGCTCACGGCGACCCTGCCGCCAAGAAGTACGCCGAGTGGACGGGGAAAGCGTGTGCACGCGACGGCATTCGCTACGAGCTCCGCGAGATTCCCAAGGACCAGCTGCATGAGGCGCTTGAAATAGCTAATCAGGATGCAGAGGTCCACGGCATTATTGTGTACTACCCGTGTTTCGGGACCTTTCCAAGCTTTTTTGGGGGCACCATGGACGATTTTTTACGGGATAGTGTCAATATTAAAAAAGACGTGGAAGGATTGTGCCAGTTTTACCGTGGCAATTTGTACCGCAACATTCGTTACGTAGACGATGCCCAGACACAAAAATGTGTCTTGCCCTGTACACCACTTGCCATTGTCAAGATTCTCGACCACATTGGGATCTACGACAAGTCAAGGCCGGAGGGCGATCATTTAGCGGGGATCACTATCACCATCATCAACCGTAGTGACATTGTGGGTCGTCCATTGGCTGCCATGCTAGCGAACGACGGTGCCGACGTCTATAGTGCCGACATTGACTCGCTGTATCTCTTTCGTCGTGGTAAACTCATCCCGAGCGAAGAGACGCAAGAGACAGCGTGCAAGCAATCACGGGTGATCATCACGGGTGTACCCGTCAAGAGCTACAAGTTGCCACTCGAGTGGGTGAGCGAAAACACGGTGATTATTAATGTCGCGTCATTCAAAAATGTCGATGAAACGGAGCTGCTGAAAATCAAGGGCGTGCAATATGTCCCACTGGTTGGGAAAGTGACAGTCGCGATGCTTGAGCGGAATCTCTTGCGTCTGTACGAAAACTTTCATTGGCAACCAAAGAAAGTGTGGCAGTAAGAGACGCGTAGAGAGCCAACCCTTTACTCTGCAATATATTGATTCAGTACTGACTACACCTTTTGATGTTTCTCTTTAATCTCGACATGGACACTACTATATGCACTGATGTCATTCTCATCGTTGAGAGCGCGCACTTCGAGCTTGTGTGGTCCACTGCCCAACCTCCGTAACAGCATATTGCCATCGGTCACATGCTTTTTGGTCACAAAATGGGTCTCGTCGATCAGTACGACCAGCGTGCGTACATTTACGGCAGTATACTCGATGATGATTGACTGCGGATGATCAAAGGTGGTACCGTTCAAAGGCGACGTCAGCGCAAGGTACACTTCGTTTGGAGACAAGGACGCGGGCGGTCGGACGTTGACATTGTGCGTATACGTCGTGTATGCTTCCATCACGCCAGGAATGGGAAGGTCGACTTCCAGACGAAGATTTAAAACCTTGTTAGAACTGGTGTCGAGGGTCAATTTGCGAAGAGGGATTGGAAAGCGTATGGAGCGATTGATAGCGCCCATTGCGTGACTGTCCATGTCTTGGAGGGCCAAAAAGCCAATCTCTGACGTGAGTATCTGCTCATTTAACAAGACACGGTATCGAAAAACCTCGGCTCCATACCGAGACAACGCTTCGGTTGGAAAATTCACAAGTTGCCACTCAAAGTCAATACCTTGTGGCGTGATGCGTGCCTTTTCAATTGGGTGTACAATGTGCACGGAAACGTTTGAGAGATCGTATGCCGTATGCAAACCTTTGTAGTCGGGAAAAGGCACTTTTAATGGATGGAAAAAGCTACAAGTGCACGCGACAAGATACGCTACGAGCACAGCAGCAACGCACGCCACGAACAAAGAATCGTTTAGTGTCGAAGTCGTCCAATTCAATGCATTTGGACCCGCACAATCGGCTTGATCGTTCGCTTTTAAAAAGTTGTTGGTTTTCTTAAAGATCACATTTATGTTCGTTGCATCATTTTGATTGACTTGGTGCGTCGTCTTTGTAGGAATTGCAGGCGTGGCTTGATTTCTTGGTGCTTTGACCTTGTACGAGGTAGTGGCGTCCCAGTCGCTGTTACTGTTGGTACTGTCAACGTCGTGTTCAGGCTCCAAAGCACGTGAGTCAAGTTCGATTGCAGTTGGTTTGATTGCAGCTCTACCGTGCTCTGTCGTGCATAGCGATGGTGTGAAGCCCAGTAGGAAGGCGAGTATTGCATCGTACTTGTCGGCCTTCTCGTTGCTGGGTGCCATTGGCGTATCTTTGAATGTGAAAGATTCGAAATTTTTCATTTGTGTTGTTATTTTCTAGTTTTTACTTGGGAAATTATGCGGGAGAAGCGAAAATTATTTAGCATTTAATAGGCTGATGTCGGTGCTTAGCCGCTCGCAACTTCATGTACATCGTAAAGATGCTTTGGTACCTAAGCCTTGTTAAAGCGCGGTTTTATTCTCGTAACCTGCCTAATGAAAGGCTTCATCGTGGCAGTTCCCTCGGTAACGTCTTCGTCCTTAAGCTAGCCGTCCTAGCTCTTCGCGCTTAACTTGCAAAGCGAAAGAATGTCGCAGACGAAGGCGGGGTGAAAACAAAGGGGCGTGCTTGTAACTCATGATAACATTTTGTATTAATGCTTACCGCAAAACGCAGTTAAGCAATTACTAGAGGAAGAAATCATATTCGGATAACGGGTCAGTCATGCTGCAGAAGTCAAGGGGTGCCAAAGAAAGCAATGGACTCAAAACTAAGCCGTCAGCACGGCAAGTTCTACCGAAAGCTCTTCTCATAGAGACCTCTGCTAGGTAATACGATTACCTTTAACGTCGGCAGCAACCATGTGAGACTTTTTCAACGCCCTTGACGCGTATGGCAGACGAAAAATAAAGATCCAGTATCTGGGTAGCTGAGTAATATTTACTCGATTGCCAGACGAAACAAAGAGAACTGCTATCGATCAATTTTTGACCCACCCTGTCAAATATGTTCGTCGAAAGCCGTCCGTGGCTATCTCGTGGCTCAATCAGTCACAAATACGCCAGGGGTGTCATAGATTGCAGACTACCGGAAATAGCAAAGGTAGTAACCAAATTTGAGCTAGAAGCACCGATTTTTTTTTCAAGACGGAAATACAGTTTGCACGTGAGTTTTTCCCACGCCAACTAATTAAGTGACAATAAATTATGGGCGCTGAAGGCAGCAAATCTTATCAGACAGGAAATTATACGCTGCTTGTAGCATATTCATTTAGATTTCTATTAACCAATTCTTTCGATGACAAGAAAGAGATTTGAGATTTATATGTACGAACACTCTTGGAGTCAGGAAAAGTGCGATCTGCAAAAAGTGTTGGCTACAAAGGTAGAGCGAGGCTAGAGACAGGAGCTTAAGCTTTCTTATAAAGAGCTACAAGCCTCGCTAAACCTGATAGTACTTATAAAGACCTATTTTAGGTCTGTTGGACTAATCCTCTATCGGATAAGGCAACGTGCTTGATCACCTCAAGGAATGCAAAAAAAATTAAGCAATCTAGCAGCACGGATAAGGCTTGGAAGCAAATGCTGGTGGCGATTCGTACAATTGTATGTGCACACTTGTATAATATACGAATGCTTTAAGTCCTCGTCGAATACGACAGTTACATGTCATTACCATTACGCTGCTAAAAGTTCATTTGTTTGATTTTAATAAGGATTTACGGTTATTGTGGTCGGCTGAGCAATGTCACTCTTTTACCAGTTGTGCCGGAAACGATGATGTCGAAAAAAAACATCACGCTGTTTCTCGACCATGTCGTTTAAGACTTAAAGTCAAATCTTTTTTCAATTGCTGCTCCGTTATCCTCAAAGATATCTTAAAGATGCAAGACTGTATGTCAACAGCGGACCATTCACAAATCAATCGTCAAACAGAATTGGCAATCCGTATCGTCGAAGAAGTAAAGTGCAGCGTATGTATGGATGCGTCAACGCGCTGGAGCCGAATGATTGTACTTATTAGGTCTGCATTGAGTAATGCCTATCTACCTTCGCGAGCTATGTAAGCAAATTTAGGACTACGCACCAAAAAACAATTAGTATCTGAAGACACATGCACGATCAAATTGATAGAGCTGAGATTTACGGCATAAATGTTTTGACCTAGAAGGAAGAACAACCAATGAAATTATTATTGATTGAATACTGTCCATTCTACAAATACACTTACTGACTTGAATGTGTTTTTGAACCGTGCACGCTTGCCGAAATGTAGAAGGATGCGGACACACCCAGTGCTCTACGCTTGGTTGCTCGAGAGGGGTGAACGCGAGAAATTTGGATAAATTGCAAATAGGTATAATTACGAAAGATCTAAGACCATGATTAAATTCTAAGCACGGAGCGCCACGACTATTGCCATACAGCGCATACAAATTTCTCGCCGACTATGCAATTAGCACATGGGCGGACAAGGCCATCGAGTCACGGAGCATGACTCGGCAATAATGGACGAGATCTTTTGCACTAGAAAATCATTAAGGCTTGGGTTGAGTCCGCCGAATGCTGGTCGTGAGCAAACCCAAACAAACAGCCGCATGATACTAGATTATTGTCCTTCAATACGATAAAAGGGTGAGACACATAAAAACATTCTCGCGCGGCATCATCATTGTAACGTTTTGTGATGCCTGCTAATACGTCGTGTGGATTCTAAACAATTGTGTCATCAGAAGTATAGAATCACAGGCGCAGTCGAGCTGTGGGACTTGACCAATCACTACGGAACAATATCAATACGCAACATGCCATTGAAAATTCTAAACAGAAAAGATCGTAAAATCAGAAAACTTGCTTGTATGAATCATTCCCGTCTCGTACTTAATTAAGAAGAATGCGATTATGCGGTTTCACTGCTTCTAAGTTGCAGCCACCGTCACTTAAAATGTCTTTCAGAATGCTTTTTTAAATAGTGACGATAACTTATTCGCTTCTTCAGGTCGTATGATCAATATTTCTGATGTTCCGTGCATCGTCAATTGCTACTTAAGAGCACAAAAACGAAGTAATTTAATACTCGAAACAGACCATAGGTCATTGGCTTAAATCCCCCAGGGGGTTATCTTTTATTGTCTTTCATCACTGGTACCGGTACAAGTATCCAGAAACGGGGGCTTGTCGCGAGAACCATAAGGGCCACTTTTCCTCTTCCGCCACGCCCGCCTCGTCGCCATTTGCACGCTTCTTTTCATGTCGTTCCTCGCAACTTTAACGAGCGGACAAGCGCTTTTTAAGGGTGCACTTGGCTGGAATGACTGGCTTTGGTGGGTCGTCATTGGCTCCCTCGTGCTCTTCATTCTCTTGCTGCTCGTCTGTTGCTGCGTCTGCACGCAGCGCGCCAGGCGCAAAGGGCGTGAGGAGGCGCTGGCGACCGTACAGACCCCACAGCGTCGTACACAAGCGCACGAGGCGAGCGAGCTGCAGCAGCAGCGGTACCAGCCAGCGCAGCAGACGAATGTCTCGACCCACCGCTACCAACCTCCGAGTACCAATTACTCGCAACCAGCAACGGCCATTCCTATGGTACCGACACCGCCTCGCAAGATTATGGGGCCCCAAGTAGCGGCGAATGGGTACCGTGACCATCCGTCGCAGGATCAATTTGCTAAAGCGTACCCACCGCTTCCGGCACAACAGGTCGATCGGACATTGGACCAGCAACGCCAGTACCCAGTTCCGCCCAATCGGTACATTGTACCGAAATGCAGTCCATCGGATCGTGATAATGAGGCGACTTTCGTCAGCTCGAGTAGTGTCCGAACGAGTTCGAATTATCCAACCAATCTACGCTACGACAGTCCGTACGCCGCTCGGGAATCCATACCCGTCACGTCGCCGTCGTCGAACAAGCCAAAGGGAAGTGGGACCCAAAATGGCCAAATGGCGGCTTCCACTGCCTTGAACCATGGTCCAGCGCCTAGCGTTGCGTCAAGGAATGTACCACGACCGTCTGGTGCCACGTTGCAAGCACGTATCGACGCCTTGAGATCCGCCGATAGTCAAGACATGGTACACTCGCGTATAAGTTTTGAGGAGTCGGACGTTGTGGGACCCGTGGGTACATTCCAGACCCCACGCACTGTCGCGACGCAAGAATCGTACGCTTCTGGCTCTGCACGTCGCTCAAATTTATTATTGGGCAGCTACTTATCGCCGAATTCCACGGCAATGACGTCGTCCCGGTTCACATCGCCGTCTAATTCGTTGCAGAGTTCACGGAGCTACGAGAGTTACGATCCCAATACGTTTGACAGCGCCAAATCCCTCGGGCAAGGAGACGGCAATTTACACGGCTCGAATCGGTCGTACAGAAGCGACATTTCGCACAGCCAATACGAAGACGACGGGCATTGTACTCCTGGTGAAAGGCTCGCAAAGAATCGTGCAGCGCTTGCAACACCGCGGAGGCAACGAGGAAGCCGTGGTCGTGGCTCGTTTGAATTTTGATAGAGCAGGAGGGCAATAGCATTGGACACAATTGTAATATATCTAGGCTTAATTGGTACGAAAACTATTGTGTATTTTACCACCACCGCGAGCGTACCCCACTCGACGCCAGACTCGTATCACTGCCATCGATTGTACCAGCTACCCGATTGGTCTGTCGTCCTCCCATGTGGCAACTCGTGCCACGCACGCTGCCATCTCGATTCGCAAATGCGACGGTTTGGTGCAAAAAGGTTTCAAAGACGCCACTCGGTTCCAAAAGTAACGGATCCGCCCTCTGGACCCCCAGCAAGAAAATGAATAAAGATCAGCCTCACGCCACACTTTGCAATAATATTGATCGTACCGATTCAACGCAAGCGATGGATTGAAACTCGGCCAAGCCACTCCCTCCCGTCAAGATTGCGTTTGGACGCTTGACCAATAAATCCTTCTTGTTGCCCACCACTAGTTTTGGCACATCAGTCAATGTCGGCACGTCCTGCAGCTTGCCAGTGGGTGGTGCCACGCACCCTTTCCGCTTTTGCATGCTTGTCACCTCCCTGTACCAATTCCGAAGATGTTCGCCACTCTTGGCATTGCTGACATCATGGACAAATAGAATGCCGTGCACATGGTGGTAAAACGCCCCGCGACTGCGCTCGTACTTGCGATGCCCGCCGACATCGAGAAATTCCACGAAAACCTCGTGCCCGTGGGGCTCCAGGTCCTGTAACAGCACGTGCACGTCGCAGCCAGTCGTCCAGCACGTCGGTGGCGTCTCTTTCTCGATCGAATGTGGCGAAGGCAAGCGGCAAAGCGACCGTAGCAGCGAGGTCTTGCCGACGCCAGAGTCCCCCACGACGAGGATACGCACACTGGGTGTTTCCATTTTTTATAAAGGATGACAGGATTTGCCATGACCTACAGAATTAGACAATCGAGAATCCACCAATCCGCGATGAGCAATTAATTATTGAGCGAACCACAACTCATGGGTGAGGAGTGGGAGGAAGCGACGGACGAGGAAAAGCGACAGATTGCACAGCACTTTCTGTTGGCGAGCCCACCGGGTCAGGTTCATGAGGTTTTACGGGATGTCGGGAAGCTTGTACCCGAGCACGTGCTGCACGAAGCAGCGGTGCGTGGCACGCTGCACGCTTATAACGTTAAGAATATGGTACCCGTCGATGTGCCAGATGCAGATTATAAGGTTTGAAGATTCTTGTTCTCTTAGGAGTGGTGCTTTTTGACGATATGAAATATGACAGATCTTGATCTGCAAAGAGGGTGAAGTAGACGCCACGCACTACGTGGATCCGATTGGCAACCGCGTCCTTGGTTTTGACCATATTAAGCAACAGATCGTGCCGGATGATGTCGTACCGATGCCTGATGACCGAGTTGCCAAGTTTGAAAACGAGCGGTAAGAAGGGTCTTCTTTTAATATATATGTTATAACTTTTGGAGGGCAGACAGGAAGTACAAACGGCGTTAGAGTCGTACTTGCAAGTCGAGTACATGCACGGGTAAGAATAGATTATCACTAGCTGGAGGTACCGATAGGTGACGTCTTTTGTGTACCAGGGGCACTGCTGGTGTGTACCTAGTGGGTACAACGCTCGTCATCAATTTATGCACTGAGCGCATCAATCTTCGTAACTTTTGGGGAGGCCGCTGGAAATCGCACTGGGAAGTCGATTTGACACGCACTCTACTTCTAGTCAAGGGCACGATTGAATTGCATGTCCATTACTTTGAGAATGGCAATTTGCAGCTTCAAAATTCGAGCAACATTGAACAAGAAAGCCCAGTCGAGCGTTCCAGTGGCGTAGGCGATGCCATCGTGCGTATCATTAAAGAAGCCGAGGATGAACTCCAAGCAAATCTTGAAGATATGTATATTAACATGTCGATCGAGACATTCAAGGAGATGCGTCGTGTTATGCCGGGTACGTACAATACCTAATTGGTACCAAATGGTACCAGCCACAATGTACCTTCCAATTTATTGCAACTTATTGTCGTGTACAGTGACGCAGACGAAAATGGAGTGGAGTTTGCATGCTCATCGCACGGCCAAAGATCTTGGACGGAAATAAAATAAAAAAGGGAGACTGGAAAAGATATACTTTTTTTCGAATTAAATGGAAAAAATACTCCTCCAAAACAAAAAATGATAAAAAAGCAAAAAATATACCCGGCAATAAATATTTTTGCAACAACGGCAAAAAGATACATGTAAAAAATAAAAATAAAGAGGCTATACTTTTAAATAGTAATTTTACCGCATACAATCTTTGCCTTGAAGAGATGGTTAAGATGCAATGCAAACACGGGTTCATATCCACTTGTTACAAAGTGGTTCAAAACCGCTGAACAGACCAAACAATGGGGTATGGTTATGCCAGTTGCATCACTTCAATGTAAAATATGTACGAAGAAACAATTTAAAATTGTCCAAATTCAGCTACATCGTTTGTTGTGTCGGTTCGAATTAAAACAAACAAACCAATGGAGTTTGCTGTTGGGGTAAACAGTACCAGTGGCACCTGTGCATGCGGTATATGAATGCTGCATGTTGACACCTCATAGCGGCGCTCAGGTTTTAAATCAGCTGTCACGTGCAGAATTGTTATTTGGGGATCCAAAACGTATCTTTCCTACGATGAAGCACTCGAAGTGAAGCCATTTGTGACAAAAAGTGAACTGGTAAAGAGTGAGCATCTTACACCAAATCCGTCCAAAAAAAAGGTTGACCCAAATAGAAGCGAATCAAATCACAGCATGTTACATTAGAAGTTGTTGCGCCAAATAGTATTTATCGATGCGGTAGCTGGGGTCAAGGGGGACACATCAAGCGTCGATGCACCACCAGTAATGCGCAGCATAAAAGTATATGTATTTTTTGTTTCTTTTCGTTTTGGTGAAAAAGTTGTAAATTCAAAGTAGATTTTTCCATTTAAATGTATTTTTTCCAATTAATTTGAAAAAAAGGTATATTTTTTCCATTCTCCCAAAATAAAATCTGATTTGCAACATGTTTCGATACTTGTTTTTATAGTCCCTTTTGCCTAGCCATTTCTTGCTTCCAGGGCATCCAATACTTCATTTTCACGGGTTTGCAACGTTGCAAGTTGCCACGAGAGTTTCCAAATGTGTACAACCCCGGCCCCGTCCCCAGCGGCCAGAAAGTTGCGTTGGCGGGGATTAAAATCCAAGGCAAACATGGGGGCGCCACTCTCCGACGTCGTTGCCACCGTGGATTTTAATGCCACAGGTGCCGACTTGCCACTCAACGTTGCCACTGGATTGACATGATCCACGGTGAGATCAAAGACGTACACGTGGCCATCTTCACTTGCAGTGGCAAAGACCGCGGGCCGGGTCCGGGACCATTGCACGGCATAGAGATAAGCCGAGGAAGGCGAGACGTCTATTGAGAGGAGACACGCCCGTTGCCTCGTCGAGTACAGTCGAAGCGTCCCGTCGGCGGACGCGGTGAGAAACGTAGTTTTGCGAAACGGTGAAAACGTGGCATCGTACACTGGTGCCAAATGGGCTTCAAAAAGAAAATCCAAAGCATTTGGAAAAAGCAACGCCGGATTTAATCGTGCTTCGTAGACCGTGGCCAGTGTCACGTCTTTGCTTCGTTTCGCCGACGCCTGGGCTTCGACTTGGCGACGGGCACTTTGCAACTTGGACGGTGGGAGGTTGCTGAGTAAACGAGCGGCCGTGGCAGTCCACTTTTTTTCACCTTTAAACTCCGACGCGCGACTAAGTGTTGCATTGGCTTTGGCAAAACAACGTGCAACAATCCCACCTTCGGAGCCAAGGATAAACGCACGCGTGGTTTTATCCAACGTATTAAACGCCATGGTTTTACCACCCACTATTGGCGAAATTTCAGTCGTGTTGCGTGGTTTTGTGACGTCGGGCAATGGCAAATGCATCACATACCCCTCAACGGGAAACGCTAATTTATCTTTCAGGCGCCAAAACAGGATTTTCCCGTCCATACTGATACTTGCAATCTACACGACAATAAAATTGTCAACCTTGTGCCCTTCTGTCGAGTTATCATCATCCTACATTATAGTCGGCACTTTGAAGGTCGTACACCCACGCCACTTTGGTCACAGGGTCACGGTGAAAGTAATCGCCAATACCTGAGGAAAAGAATTTATACTCCACGGGTTCCGTGTCCCACACGAAGACTTCGCCATTGAACGAACCAGCTGCGACGATCGAGGGATTAAGAGGATGAAACGAGACGCACATGAGGCCACTCTGGATTATATTGGTAGCACCAATTAGAATTGTTATTGCATCGGATTTTTTTTTCGAATTTCTCGTACCGACGTTTCCAACACAAGGGCCGGGGTTTCTGGCTTGAAGTCGCTCTGAAAGACATTCCACAAGCAAAGCGCCGAGCGGTAATTGCACCAGCCTGAATGATCGAAGCGGCCATAGGCCACCGCTATGACGGAGCCGGTTGCATTCCACGAGACGCCCGTGCACGCGAGTTGCAACGCCGGTGTGCCTTGTGACTCGAAATAAGTGGTCGAGTCAAAGTATAAGTGGAAAAGATGCCGGATGTCGGTTTTATCCGATTGGTCCAGATAGTGTTCGAACCCTGAACCATAAATCAGTACATTCATCACAGCAAGCACGAGAGACCCACGGTACCACTAAAACAGGTGCTACTCGGTCCATTCTTGGCCAACTCGCGCATCATCAAGTCCCCGACCTTTGCCATACATTGTGCCACTTGACGCTGCTGTGCTTCCTGCGCCTCGGCATTTTTCCCCTTGCCTTTCTTGACGGGCTGTTGCACGTGAGTCGTTTGAGTAGAAGTCGAGGCACTCTCATTCTCTGTTTGAACTTCACACTCGACGGTCTCGATGCCACCAGTCTGTATAGAGACGCTTCCGACCTGCTTGGTTTGCTTTGCCTTAAAGCTTACACAGTTGAATGTCCCATCCTCGAACATTTCGTCCCTGTACCTTGTTGAGGTCAGTGTACCCTCGCGCCTGTTCGTGGTACAAAGATCTAAGTGTACCCCATTTATATAGACAAACAATGATTGCAATGATGTTTATTTACAATAACAATATCTCGACCCTACCACGCCGGAGTCGTGGTCTCGTCACTGCAACTTTCGCCACAGCCGACGCCACCCGAAGAAACGACTTGAGGAGCTCTGCCACGCATGGCAGCACGAAACAAATCGGCATGATGGCGTTTAAAGAGCGCTTTGAGCCCTCCGCCATTCAGAAAAGCCTCTTCGAGTTGCGTGAGTGAAAACGCCACTTGATGATCTTTGACACGCACGACGCGATTGCGCAAATCCACCGTCACTTCCGCCCCTTCGTCGGCCAATGCATGAAACTTTTCATCCGTCACGACAATGCCCAGCAGGGCGTTATTGGGTTGATTCCGAGCGTAAATGTACGCAAACGACTTGGCAATCACAGCTTGGACGCCGACGGCTTTGAGGCAAATGGCCGCCTCTTCGCGAGAAGAGCCACTGCCAAACGCGGTACCAGCCACAATAATATTGTACCCCTCTTTGACCTTTTGCGAAAAGTCGGGACGCACATAGGCGAATGCTTTGGCCGCCAGCACCTCGAGTTCCGTCTCGCACTCAGCCGGCCACAATGGGGACGACTTGTTGAGCCCCATGAATTGGGCGGGAATCATGGCATCCGTGTCAATATTGTCGCCAAATTTTTGCACTTTGCCACTGAATTTCGGTGGCAACGCGGCTTCCAATTCGGCCACAGCCGCTTGTTCTTTTGCCTGTTGCTCACTTTCTGCATCGCCTTTGGCGGCCAGCACCGGTTTGGGCTCGGTTACCGTGTATGAAGGGGTCGTCTCGGGCTCGGACGTGGCGGCATTCGGTTCCACCCAATCGCGGTACCGATTAAAGTCGTCCTTGCTGAGTTTCTGCAAATACGGCAGGGGGTCCACGACTTCCATGTCAAAACTAGACGCGGCCACAACGGCCGCAGAGCTCAAATGGCCAATGGCCCCTTTGCCCATGCGGTTGCGAAAATTACGGTTTTGACTCGATAACCACACTTCCCCTTCCCCTGCCACATCGGCCCCAATCCCGACACAAAAACTGCAACTCGGGACCCCCACGGTAAATCCCGCTTCTTCATAGATTCGAATCAGTCCCAAATCTTTCAAGCGCTCGATAATCTCTAGACTCCCAGGCGTCACACGACGGTGCCCATGCCCGGACGGTCGTTTGCCTTCTAGCATGGCTTGTTGCAACACCATGGCACCAAGGATTAAATCTTCTTGCGTCGTGGTACAAGCCCCAATAAAACACCCGTGCAATTTCATCCCCAGTTGTTCATGGACCGGTACACAATTATCCGGGGACGGGTACAACGCAAGCAACGGGTGGACACGGGCGAGGTCAATGACGTGATGCACGGCATAGTGGCATCCCTCATCGGGTTCAAAGAACAGCGCTTCGTCAAAGTGCGACTCGCGCTGCGTCAACACGCGGTGGGTAATGGCATCGGCGTGGAACACCCCGGCAATGCCGCCAAACTCCGTACTCATGTTGGCCACGGCAAAGCGGGCGTCGTCCGAGAGGTACTGGAGCCCACTGCCGCCATAGTACACGGCGCGTTCGAACGCAACGGTATTGCGTTTCAATTCCCCGAGAATGTACAAAATAATGTCTTTGCCCCCAATGCCAAAGCGGGGGGCGCCTTTAAATTCAATAAAACACACTTCGGGGACTTTAAACCACGTTTGCCCCGTGACGAGGGGCATGACAACGTCCCCGGCGCCCAAACCCGCGGCAAAGGCGCCCATGCCCCCGGCACTGCACGTGTGACTATCGGCCCCAATCACAATCTGTCCCGGTTGCGCCCGTTTGCGCGCAAATTCGGTATGCATGATGGTGGTATTGGCGGGTTGAAAATCCGTGACGCCGTGGGTTTGGGCAAATTGCGTCGACATGTCAATCAAGGCTTTTTGCTTGGGCAAATGGTTTACTCGGGGATCGACGGTATGGTCCAACGCCAGCCAAAAGCGATCGGGACGATGCAACGGGGGCCGGCCAATCGCGGCGTGCATCGTGTCCATGGCTTGGAACGTCAATTCACTGGCAATGGTCCAATCGGCTTTGACACAGAGGACGTCGCCCACGTGCACGTAGGGCTCGGAGAGGCCCACGGCGTGGTGGCAAAGGATCTTTTCAATCACGTTCATGGGGGGACGAGGCGAGAACATGGGACCGACGATGAAGTTGAGGAATGAAATGCCGGTGGTGGGGGACGGGATGATTGGGTAGGTTATTGCGTAGATAATACGGGAGAATTGGAGAATCGAGAAGTAAGTGCTTGCGCAAACGTTTTTGGCCAATCGACTGCCACGATGTCGTGATTACGGGGAGTCGGGGGCTCACACCGGTATGTACCCACCCCAATGGGGTTGCAAATTACGGGTATTGGGAGGGATGAGTGTTCCGAGGGTACAAACGTGTGATACCGGCTGTGACCGTCGTACTGAATGTGTCGTGGCATCCAAGGAGGCAGCGGCGGGCATGGCTTGCATCGTGTCCACGTCCGCAAGTTGCCAAAATTGATTTGAGTCTAGTATTTATGATAGAGGAGGCATGTTGGATGATCTACGATCGGTTTGTAAGGGACTATTCACTCTTGTGCAGTACAAACACTAAATCTTTTCACGATATTTCAGTGCTTAGGGCCAGTCTTTATAACAAAAGATGGATTGGCCAGATAGATGGGTTTCGTGCTAACTATTAATTCCATATGATGGCGGCTTAGCATCCGGGTCAATTAACGATGACAAGGCTAGCTCTTTACAGGAGGTTGCCTTGTAGCCCAACGATCTCTCTACATCAGACTCTACACCGACGATAGAGAGTGCGACTGCAACGAAGGAGGTGTTGCCCACAAAAGCTTCGCTCTTGCGCTATAGGCGGTGAGCCAGAAGTGGTTAATTAGACAAAGAGACGCTCAGAAAAAAAGGCTTTGGAATTTTCGCACTTCACCGCGACGGAGAGTGCGTGCATACTGCTCTCCTACGCCCTGTAGTCCACAGACTCATCCGTCTCCAGGAGGTCGAAATGAAGGAGCGCCGACGAACACTCGCCTGGCTTAATGTCCGCTTGGATTGCAAAGAAGCCTCGAGAAAAATGTCATCATTTTCTAAACAGCTTCATTGCCGATAAAATCCTAGTGCAAAAGGTGTACGATGTGTCGCCAGACTCACCGGTCGTACTAAAGCCCTCACATTTGTGTACAGAAAGGTCCATGGCAGTTTTCAGGAACAAAACTCGATTCGAAATATTCTTGCTAATGATACCACTAGATTAAATTTCAAGGATGCAACCCACGGTATACTCGTAGCCGAATATATCAAGGCAGTGGTCGACATGCTTTGCGACTCGCCTTCTGCCCGGTGTTGCCGTTTCGTGAACTGTGCACTCACTCTCTGGGCAATGTGCCCGGCTAAAAAATAAAAAAGCTTCCGAACGAGTTTTACCCGGAAATAAATTTCATGGCGCTAAGCAGAACGCTAATCTGCTTCAAGCGCCGCGATGGTCCTCCGAAGACCCCTTCTCGTGTAGCCATTCAAAAGGGCTTGGCTTAATATATCGCTATTCCAGTGTGATTTTATCAGTTGAATGCGTGCTTTTAGCACGGCAATTTTGCGCGCTTTGTGCCTGGAGAAAGCATGGCTTGTACCTTGTCCAGGGATACTTGGAGATGTTAAAATTTTAGTGTCCGGCCCTATTGCTTGAAGGCAAGACATAATGACTAATGAGGTATGCGGATTCATCAAAGCACATGTTTTTGAAGGCAGTAAGCAGCTCAGAAGCTGCAAGCGTTGTGTAGCACATTCGACTGAAATTTCGCAGCAGCTCACTGTGTTAGTTTGCATTTTCGTTACATCGGAGCTCATTAAAATCGCTGAAGATGTACGGAATGTTAAGGAAAGTCGATTCTAAAAGCATTTTGTATTGTAAAATTTCAGCTTGGTAGAGGAAAATCCAAGCATGAGATATTCAAGTATTCGTAAGAATCAACTGCATGAACTTTTTCGGTAATAAGAAAGCCGATGCGTAAGAATAGTGGTCAAAGACGGTAAGATGTTTTTAAGTGCGACTTCAGTATGAAGTATGAAGTCACAGTCCTGCAGTGCTAGTGCTCACGAAATGATTCAGTTTATGAGGCTTTATAAAAGGCGCAACAGCTCTTTGTTGGCGTTGGGTAGTACAAGCTGCCAAGAGCCAGCCGCCTAAAATGGCGTCCATTACATCCGGTTATTGAAACAGAGGTTTTTCACGAGTTTGTAGCTTGATTAATTATCCCTTCGACCAAATAAAATTGTGAAGTATCTTGGTAAGAAATTAAGTTTAAAATGCGTTTGATGTAGAAGAAGTTGGTCATCGATAGGCTTTACTCCCATGCAAAATTTGCTAAAAGGGATTTTTACAACGCTGTCTGCTTTTTTTTGTGAGCATGTCAGCAATATAAGGCAAGCTGCTTCCGCTTAGTTGTTTGTTTAAATCACTAAGGACCCACCGAACTAAGGTTTAAAGTTCCGCCGTGATGACTTAGCAGTCCGAAACTTTTGTCGTAATGCTGCGCCGACGCCAGCGCGCACCCGGCCGATCCACCAAAGTCCTACCCGTCGCCGCTACAAATCAAGCCAGATTATAATTGGTGTATGTATCCTTGTCTCCTGTAACAGCATACAGGTACACGCCGACCAAACTTGCAGCTGATGCCAGCGAGGAGAGAACAACACATTTCTGTGCGCGGTGTTTGTAAACACGCAATTACGGTGTCTCAAACGCTTGCATAACCGGCAACAGTTTCAAAGCATGTAGCCCGTTGGCAGAGCGTTTATGGACGGATCGAGCATGGATACGATCCAAATGTTTTCATTTTACAATTTTACAATCGGTGAAGGAGTAAATTTTCTCACGCAAGGTACATTGGGCTGCTTCCTGCAGCACAGCGATTGTCTTGGCAAGTACCTATAATACATTAATGCCTTCAAGAACCACCTATGTCTTGTAAACCAGCAGCGTAAGCATACTTTACCGTATTATCTTACACCGTGGCCTTGTAAATCAAGGTGTGACTGAGCGAGAAAATCTCTTGCCCGGTCCACCTGAAAAAAAGGGTCGAGCGTCAACGTCCTGATAGCTATACACGCCAACAGACCAGCTACTAGCAATAAGGCTGCCTTAGACATTGCTTTCATTGGCAATTCGGTGGTAGATGCAATCCAAGGAGCGTCGCAAGACACGTTCTGCGAGACGCAGCATTCGCAGCAGCAATTGCGGTCGGAATACAATCCAATTTGCAACTTACTACCCCACAAACTTAACAAGCATCAGAAGAGCACGTCATGGAATCTAAATTCTTGCATGTGCAAGGCCAAGCCAAACTTCCTTTTACTGTGAATGTAGGCAAAGCAGAGAAGTTTTTGTGGAATGGCTGCAAAAGCCAACACGTCCAGAGATAGTGGTGACGAGGTGATCTCTGAAGTGGACCGCTGATAAGATTGAGCGGCTCTGACGGGACAACCTGATGATATTGTACTAGGAAAAACTGATTGTCCACGCTTGGTCTCAATGAGATTCTAGATATTTAGCCGATCATTTGCTAAGCAAAAGTGGTGAGATGATTTTGCGTTGGATGATTGCCCATAAATTTATATTAGACGAAAATGCTGTGCAAATCGCTAGATGGCTCAAGAAATGTCACTGAATTTTCAACGTCGACAGGTAAGCCCGAAGAGCCTCTCACTTCTGCTTCGTGAGAATTCGTTTTCACCAAAAATCAGTGCTGATGCTTAGATTAACGCAGTCTATGCACCTTCTGCTTCAAAACAATAACCGTATCGAATATCTATCGACAATGTCACTTGCACAATTTTTTTCTGACAAGGTCACTTATGAGAAATTCGCGAGTAAAAAAGGTTTAAGCAAAGTGCTTGTGTCGAAGCTAGCTCGTTACCAATAATGTTTAAGGCCTTTAAGATTCTAAAAAACAAACTCCTTACCGAATCTTTAAAAGATTGCTTATGCAGAAGTTGACAATTACATTTTGACAGAAATGAAGAAGTGAGCTGCATTCCATGTCCTATGTTCTTCAGCCACCTCTACCAGCCGGCCGGTATAGACTATAGACTGATATAATATTACGGTTGGGGCAGTACATACACTCTAAACATATGCGTAATACTCTTAAGAAAGCATATGTTTTGCTCTCCCTCACCACTACGATCCTATCTTTATGTGTAAGCTACAAAAAGCTATCGACCATGCAAGTGTGCGTTGAGATTGATAGGCAAGTTTCTAAACTAGAAATCGATCATAAACGAGATTAACAAGATCCTTTCATACTAAACTTCAAGCTGCGTGCCACTAAATTTGTTGTATGAGAAAAGCTTAGAAACCAAAAAACTTTGTCTAAGAAAAAATAAACGTACTTGTGCGATATAAACATTTCTGTCTTTATTCGCGAGTATCAATACGAGCTTACGCTTCACGCCAAGCAAGCCCTTTGCAAAAGAAATTGGTACAAATTCGTAGCCAAATGACAAGAATCGACCCGTATGTGAATCTTGAAGAAAACCTGCATCAGCATAGCTATAAATGTCAATACTAATTCAGGACATACATATGAGTTTTCTTCGCGTACATCGAAGAGTAGAAGACAGATTTCTTATCACCTGCTAAATCTCGGACCATTGTCTTTTGAAGGTCTTCATAAATGCTAAGGGCAACAGCGGTATCTCGACACAAGCAGTTGGCAAATCACAACAGATCGCCGACGGTCTTATTGTATGAAAACTTATCACTAAAGACTTTTTCACTGCGGTAATCAGGCTCGGATGTATTACTGATTGGCCTCAACTTTAGCACTACAACATAAATCTTGATCATCAGAGATATTGTTTTAAGTTTCAAGTGGAACACTGCAGCCATTACTTTATACATGAAGCATATGAAAGTGTGCGTGACTACTTATTACATCAGAGTAAATTAGTGTCATTCGGTATTAGTCACAAGAAATCAAGATGTATGGTCTTTTGCGCAAGGGTTCACCTAACGCTCAAAAGTTGATAACTTTGACACATTTACGCCAGACATGACCATGACAACCATTATTTTTTTTGCTAACACTCGCTGTCAGTAGTCCCTCTAGCGGGCATTGAGACTGCCTATCCGTGAATTAGAACTCTCTTAGCAATTTAATTTGATTATGTGTCGAGGGGATGACAAAGCTGACAGGATTTGGTTGAGCTTGCGGTTTTCGCTGTAATTATTAAGATGCAATTAAGCCTTCCGTGCCTGCCAATCGAGCGAGTTGGCGCCAAGATTGCCATTATTGAAATCCATTTATAATTATTGCTATGGTGAGCAAGGATACGACGATGGGTGTACATTGAGGATCATTTTAGAGTGAGAGACCTTAGTGAATTTTCGCTCTTTCTGATTTTTTAGGTTTGACGCCCCCAACAGAATTTGTATTGCAGCAAGCAAGCTGAATTGTAAAGCTGCTTTGATGCGTTATGTAAGGTTAGGCACAAGTTATGGCATCGGACGAGGTAGGACGAAGGTAGGACAGACTTAGGACGAAGTAGAGGCGAAGGCTAGAAAAGGAGGCTTGTGTATTAAAGAGTAAGTTTAGAAACGAGAATTAAAATGAAAAGGATACAGCTTATTCCTCTTTCCTAACTTTTCTTTTCTTTCTCGAAGTTGGATGAGAGAAATTCAATTGATTCCACCCAATATGGAATTTTTGTTTTGATTAAAAACTTAGCAAATGTTTTGTTTTTGTTTTTGTTATTGGACGCAAGTACCACCATATGTACTTGCATCGCTCCCTGCCATGTATTTGGCAGTGCGACACTGGGATAGTGATGGCGTGCCGTAGGACACAGCTGTCCCGTCCTTACATCCTCCGGGACTTGACTTCTCGTTGGCGGTTTTTGAAAAAGTCGACGAGAAC
Source organism: Plasmopara muralis (assembly GCA_003676415.1). Lineage (NCBI taxonomy): Eukaryota > Oomycota > Peronosporomycetes > Peronosporales > Peronosporaceae > Plasmopara > Plasmopara muralis. Next base: position 6,462 of record RCHQ01000109.1, on the reverse strand, counting down.
TTTCCAGTGAGAGACATGCTTTATTGAGGATTCCAATATCCATGTTGATTCATGCTCTGGGAGGCCATGCCATAGGACTAACCATTCTGTCTTGAGATTGAATTGACGTTTTCTCAAAAGTTTCTTCATTACGTGGAGTTCGTCACCTATTTTCTCGTCAATGATAATTCTAGAAGCTTCTGATCTAATTCGAGACTATAGTTTAGTCGGATTAGAGACATAGTGACTGAGGACATCAATATTGAAAGTTGGATTCAAGGCTTTTCATATTTATTGGCAAGACAAGTTTTGCAACATTGTCATTGATCATGTGTTCGATCTCGTAAGGCTCAATCTTTCGAGCGGCTAGTTTTCTCTTTTGACATCAATGTCTTTGGCGGCATGTTTGAGCGGAACACACCAAGTATCCAACATAACTGGATCACCTTGTTTCAGAGTCACATATATTCTTTTGCGATCGTAAATTTTTTCTGTGACTGTTGAGCTCTAAGTTATTTCTTCTTAGCCATATTGATGATTTCCTGTCTTTCTTCAGCAAACGTTTTTGTATATTCGGAGATAGGTTGTACTTGCGACGGAGTGTCTGAAAGCCGAGAAAATTACCAAAAGGATTTCGTCCCTTTCTTCCCGTGTCGATCTCAAACGGTGTAAATTATGTGGAGGCACTGAATAAATGAGAATGTGCGTATTCGATAGTTTCCAGTTTCGAAGACCAGTCACTTCCAAGGTAAGATACCATACATATTAAAAAATCTTCTACGACACGATTTTGTTGCTCTGGTTGACCGTCGGCTTGGGCACGATACGAGGTTGTCATGTTCAACTTGATACCCAAAATTCCCGTTAAAGTTCTTCAAATGTTCGAAGTAAACTTAGGGTCTCTATCGCTGATGATAATACGAGGCAATCCGTGATGTCGAACGACTGAGTCGTAAGAACAATGAGCAGCTTTTTCTGCGTCATCATTGGTCCTACTTCTACCATACTTAGCGCGTTATGAAATTTTGCATAACACAGTTAAAATGGCGTCGAAAATCATTTGACATGGGTAAACCAGTGACAAAGTCAAGTGATACAATATCCCAACAATATTCTGGGATTGAAAGAGGCATCAACTTGCCGTTCTTCTTTGCATTGTTGTGTTTCCTAGGGTACACAAGTCTCACAGCTCTTGACGTATTCTTGAACGTCGATTTTCATTTTTTCCATTAGTACCATTGGGCAATTTACAAATAAGTTCTTCTTGCACCAGGATGTGCGGCAATAGGCGAATCATGAAATGCTTCAATTATCTTAGTACGAATTAATTGTTTTGCGGAACACGCAAACGAAGTACATTTGTTCTTTGTCGTAAAAAATAACATTCCATCGATTTTAGGAATGATGAGGTTTGCTCCTTCCATTCCGAAGCGAGCTCATTACCACTAGCATATTCTTTCTGAAACATTCTTTGTTCCGGTTTATAAAATTTGTGCTAAAGGCGTATTATTGGTTGCGTCTTGTTCAGCTGGAGCGTTGAAGATATACTTTTCTCCCCCAAAAATTTCAAGAGGCGAAGAAATGTTGTAAACGTGACAGTTGTTAGCGACAACGCGGTAATGACGACGAGATGATGAATTTATTTGATGACAATCTCATGCACTTGTAATGTGTCGACGTTGGCAATCTCAGAAGAAGAGATAAGATTAAATTCGAGTTTTTCACGATGTTGTTGAACTGGTGGGCGTGACAAATCGTCTGCGACCACATTTTGCTTGCCGGCCACATGATGAAGTGTGAACACGAATTGAGCAAAGAATGTCATAAAAAAAAACGAGCAAGTTTTGGCGAGCTTTGGGATGATGTAAAAGCCATTTACATGCACTGTTGTCTGTATAGATGACGAAAAGTCGACCAAACATAAAATATTTCCATTTTTTTAAAGCGAATTTAATCGCGAAGAGTTCTGTCTCATGTGTTGGCCATTTCACTCATTAACACCAAGCTTTTTCAAATAAAAAGCGACCGGGTGATCTTCTGTGCCATGTAGTTGAGATAAAATCCACCAACACAATAGCCTAGCACATTCGTAGTAACAAGAAAAAGTGTATCAAAGTCTGGCAATTCAAGAACCGGTGCGGTCTTCTGTGCGTTCTTGATTGCTTGAAGTGCGTTTGATTGCTCTTGATCCCATGTCCAATCGTGTTCTTTCTTGACTAAAGATCCAAGAAGAATAGCTAGATGTGCAAAAATGCAATTAAAACGTCGGTACTAACCAGCTAAACCGAGAAAACTTTGAACTTCTTTTTGATTTGTCGGCTCTGGCCAATTTTCTATAGCTTCAGTCTTGGATTCGTCCTTTGATAGATACTGTATGATCCAAAAATTTGACTTGATTTTGTCCAAAATCACACTTCTTGGCACGGGCATACACCTTTGCTTCACGCAATTCATGGTATAAAGATTCCAAATGCTCGAGATGTTCGTGCATATTATTCGAGAAAACACAATTATCATCAAGGTATACAACCAAAAAAAGAAAACTCCCGAAGAGAACTCTGATAAGTCGAGACCATACACCAGGCATTCCAGCAAGGCCCATCGGGCTACACACCATTGGTAAGTTCGGAATGAGTACGAAAAGCGGTGTTTTTTTTTACTATCTTTGGAAATATGCATTTGATGATAACCTTGTGCTAAATTGAGTACCGAATAAACCTCACAACCAACCATTTTATCAAACAATTTTTTATTCTTGGCAAATGTATCTCTGCAATGTTGGTCTGTGAATTGATATGGCGAAAGTCTATCACTTATCTAATTGGTAAAGTTGTATTTTCAGAGCAAACCTATCGGAGCGAGAGTATTGCTTGTCTGATTCAAGATCGTTCTTCGGAATACCAAAGATGTTCGAAACTCATGGAGAATCGGAAAGTTTGATCCATCCTTTCTTGAGCTTTTCTTTGACAAACAATTCGACAATGACTTGGAGTTGTATCCTTTTTCATGCTGAGCTCAAATTCGACGCTTCTAGGTGGTGGAAGTCCATCAGGTAATGCTTCAAGGAATTCATCCGAAAATTTCTCCAACAAATCTTAAATTGGTAGTGGAAATTTTCATCTTCAAAAACACTGCACACTTTGACTCGATAGGCTTCTTCATAGGCTTGTTGCTGCATATTTTGTTGAAGAGTGCGACTATTAACTTCAGATATTTCTTCTACTGTGGATTTAACCTCTTTGAACACAGGAACTTGAACTTGATGAGTACGCCAAATATTTATAAGTTGATATTTAGTAAATCATGGCTTTCCTAATAGGATGTCGTAGGTATTTCCCATTGGCCATTCCATGACGGGTACATTGTCGGAATCATAACCTTCAAACTCGTCTGACACTTCTCCTTTCTTGATGTTACGCTTTTCTGTCTTGCTACCATCGAGTTGTGTAACTTGAGCGAGTGTCGTCTTTGTCATGTTGTTTAAAAGACCGAGACGAATAACATTGCTCGATGATTCAGTGTCGAGCAGAATCTTCACCTTTTCGCCTTCAGAGAGGTCATCTTTTCTGATCAATTCGTTGGGAGCAAATTCTTGTACTTTAGCTATAGCTATAGCGATGTCAATATTCCGAGTATTTTTTTTTGACTTTAGCTATAGCTATAGCGATGTCGTTGATTCCGAGTAATTTTTGACATTCTTCACTATCATTGTCGAAATAATTGATAGCAGTACGCTCTTCTTGATGACAAAATCTGTTTGAGACTTCATTATTGTTGCGGCGATTTTCTTGGTTCTTGCGCTTATAACAGTCGTCGATGTTATGTCCACTTATCTTGCGATATCGGATAAACTTAGACGACTTCTTTCGCTTTTGATTGAAAGGTTGAGGAAAATGTATTTCCATTTGTTCTGGCGCGAAATCTCGCTGATTAGACTGACGGGTGTGACCTTTTTTATGATCAAATCGACGAAACGAACGACGAACCCCAGTAAAGAGTTGACATTTCTATGCGAACGCTCACATTCAAGAGCTACGGAGAGAGCTTTAGAGACTGTTTTGCAACGACGATACTAGACTTCTTCTTTTATCGGACTTTCGAGACCACGGACGAAGTAAATGATTTGATCAATATCAATCATGTCTTTGACTTGCATAATGGCGATTCGATACTTGGAGATAAACTCTTTTAAATTCTGACAACGCCTTTTTTTCAGCGAATAAAGTTGGTCATGTAAGCGTTCTTGAATGTCAGGAGGAAAAATTCAAAGGTGATATTCAGAATAATATCTTAAACGTCCTTGGTGGTGTCTTTGGCTAGCATATACCATATAGCAGCATTTCCAAGAAAGTTAGCGGTCATCATAGCAATGATTCTACCGGATTGAGCTGGATCTTGCCATCTGATGCTCTTGGCTTCAAAATAACGAGCAGCTTGGTCCACATACATGTCCACAGATTTAACAATACGCCCGTAGAACAAAGGCAACTTGAGTCTATCGATCTTGACTTAAAATTGCCGTGCCGTAATCACCTCAATGAGTTCTTGTTGCTTTTGGATCATTTGCACCATTTGTTGAGCGAGGTTGATAGAACTCATAATTATAGCAAAAGAAAGTATTATCTAATGCAAACGAGATTTTTCGTGAGGATTTTTCTTGAGCGCTTTCTTGTAGGCGTGCGATTGACGATCCAATTAACCAGAAGTGAGTTCGCCCAGCTTTTGAATGCGACGGCGGGCTTATTCGACGAAGTAATGTAGTAAATTTATGGCATCGGAGTTGGCGGCTTCAGGCTCTTCGTAGCGAATGAGAGTGACGTGCTTGTTTTGCTTGACAATAGTAAGCCAAAGATCACGGCGTAATTTTTGGAGTCAATTGGAGTCTTGTTGAAATTCGTCGTTAGGCTCACAGGTTTTTCGTTTTCCCATTCACACAAAAAAAGATTTAACAATTTGAATAGTACCAACGGAAACGGATCAAGCAAAGATATTAGCAACTAAAGGAAATATATTCTCCGCGGTTCTAGTGGTGTAACAGGCCCAAGCACAATATTCAGACCCAAAAGATGGAGTTTCCAATGTGATGTCACAACAACTGAGCAAACGTAACAACCATTTACAATTCTCAAAGAGATTTAGGCAATCCAAGACAACCCTCTGGCAGAACACATTCCGCTTATAGCACCCAGTATATACTAGTAGGAACTAAGACCTTCCCCCCAGTGGCTCGGTCTAAAGTTCCCAAAACCTTGGACCAACAACTGCTACCAGATGTAAGGTTAGGCACAAGTTATGGCGTCGGACAAAGTAGAGGCGAAGGCTGGAGGAGGGGGCTTGTTTATTGGAGAGTAAATTCAAAAGTGAGAATTGAAATGAAATGAATGCAACTACTTCCTCTTCCTTGATGTTTCTTTTCTTTCTTAAAGTTGAATATTAGGAATTTAACTGAGTCCACGTAGGACACACCCAATATGAAATTATCGTTCTTTAATATAATTGAGCAAATGTTTTGTTATTGATTTTGTTATTGGATGCAAGTACCACCATATCGCTAAGACGCTTCCCCGATCAAATTTCTTATCAACGATGACTCGCGGTTCTATTTCGTGTCCTGTCAAAGGGAAAAGCTTCATTGAAGTGCTGGATTAAGATATTCCGACTCTCATCAATTCTAACTATATGTCGAACTATAACGACGAAGCTGGCGAAATTGTTCGTCGTCTGATGATTTTTGAAATTTGCAAGCAAGTCCCTGATGACGAAGTAGATGTGGAACTTGAGCTGAAAAATAAAGATCAAGAGTTCGCAACGTTCTTGAGTCGATGCCGTTAAAAGTATATCGATATCATTGACAAATTTGCAAGCAAGAAGGTGACGGCATTTACTCCCCTGTCATTAATTGATAGAAACAATAAGTATAGCAAGACTGCTAATAACAGCTACGGATACACTATGGGAAACGTAGCATATGAAGAAGAGGCAGAAATATCAAGATCTAAAATGCGGAAATAGGACGGAGACCTTTTCGATCGAAATAAGTCGTGCTCGTATGGATGCAAGAGAAATTCGGACTGGATAAACTAGTAAGAGATCGAGCGCGCTCATAGTAAAATCAAATATGTCGAAGTGAAATTTTGCACGCATTGTGAAAATAAACATACTAAGGATTGCTGTAAGGACTACGAGTACAATGCCAGAAGCACCAAACAAACCTTTAATAATGCTAAAATAATGTCTCTCGTCCGTGTTGAAACAACCTTAGACAGACGATTGACGTATGGCGACGACTGATTCTAATGGCTAGTGTATCAATCCGGCCAACCTACTCTTGTACCGAAATTATATCATTTTACCCCAGATTTTCAGAAACAACACCTCGTGTGATTTGTAGATATTAAGATTACGAATAGAAACGCGATGTCCGGAGAAGGTGGAGAAACTGAGGTCGCTCGTACCGAAGTCAGTGTCTGAAGTGTTCTTGCT